>JAXIVJ010002582.1:7500-45000 GCA_036785665.1 Chirona hameri
GTCAACAGTGACTATTTCACTTACAACTTCAATTAACATTGCTTACCCCCTTTTTACCCTACCTGGACTCGCCTATTATCTTATAATCGTTCGTAGAGTAGCCTGGGGTGCGTGTTTCATCCGAAAACTGCAGTATGTTATGTCATTGTACGCCCATGCCTCTTAGTTTCCTTGCAATAATATGACCCCCTTTCTTCCATTCCTGGGCGCGCCTCTGCAAAAAATGACTTTATTCCCTTTTCTGGTCTCATATGTGCATATATTATTATAAGCTAAACGTATATTGCGCCGTTATCGCTAGCATATCGTCATCACCATGCCAGTCACCCCCCTTTTCATGTTCCTGAACACGCCCCTGAAACTCTATATATAATAAATTATGCAAATAATAGAAGCAGAAGCTATCTTTTACATCTTGATAGCTATAAATGCCCCTTGCATTGCTCTATTGGCTTCCCGCCAAGCATTGAATACTTCCTGGAAACCCCCCTTTTCAAGCCCCTGAAACCGCCTCTGCCATGCAATTTTGTATGATATTTCATTTACATCATCTAATTTGCACTTGTTGCAATCCCGGTAAGCCGATGTAACTCCTTCATACTTGATGCAGTTAGGAAGAAACCGTGAAGATCGCATTTCCGTATTTTCGCCAAATGTCGCCTCCGAACCCACCCAAAACTGTGCCCTGGAACCGCCTCTGTTCAAGTTAAGAACCGGAGTCTCGTCTCCGGAGCCGCCGGGCCAATACACCGCTGCTGCGGCCTCCGCTGCCGGGCAGCAAGTAAAGTAAAAAGACGTGATTGTGCGGTGACGACGTGGGCTGTTGCTGTCGGACTCTGTGACCAGATTACCGGCGGCGAGATGGCCACGCCTTCACCGACTCTGCGGCTTCGTTCTGGCGCCGTGCGAGCCCCGCCGGAGCTCAAGCACGTGGACTCCATCGTCGACGCGGTTATGAAGAAGCTGCGTGCGTCGGGGATCGGCTCCGGAGGAGATGCTGCCTCTCTGGATGGCAGTGACGTCCAGCCGTCGCCGGAGCGGTGCGAGCCGGACAGTCCAGCACCGGCCGAGCCGGGCCGGGCGCAGCGGCAGCTGTGGCTGGCGGAGCTGCGCTCCCGTATGCCCGACATGGGCGTGCGGGAGAGAGAGGAAATTCGGGCGCTTCTAATCATCGGCGAGGGGGCGGGCCCGCCCCCGGCGGACCACGTCTGGTACTGGGGACGGGTCCGCCTTATGCTAATAGTCGCGCATCACGGCTGGGGCGCCGCGCTGGCGGACAGTCGGATGACCGACATGGACCGGCTGGGTATAAGACTGCATCCGGCTGCTGGATCGCCGCCTCCTGCGCCGCCGGCGGTCGCCGCTGTGGCGGCTGGTGGGCGCGGCAGACCGTGCCGTCCATCGGGCCTCCGTAGACCGGTGACGTCTGCTGGCGCCGGCAGGGGCTGCGTCCCTCGTCCGAGGCAATGAAGGGACAGCCCGGGCGCGGGGCGGCGGACGGGGGCCGCCCGCGCTCGGCCCCGCCGCGGCTTGCGGGTCGCGGTGGCGCTGCGACTGGCGGTGGGGGCAACGGCCTCTGTTTCCTCCGGCCCCCGGCCAGCCGCGGAGTCTCCTGACGACTCTGTGGGACGTGTCACCAGTGAGAGAGACTTCTTCTCTGCGGAGCCAGGCTGCCGGCCTCAGTCTGGCGGGCTGGCACCGCTGAACGATCGGCGCGCCATCTGTGATGTGCTGGCGGAACCAGACACGGCTTCCTGGCAGCGACCTCTGGAGGCGGCTGACTCTCGCTCAGTGGCTGAGGAAATAGTCTTTATGCTGACGGAGCCGCCTCCATCGCTGCCGCCGCCGTCTCTCGGTGAGGCGGGTGGCGCGGGCGTGCCGACGACGGTCGAGTCGCCTTTAGACTTTATCGGCGCCCAGCGCCTGCCTCTGGAGGCTGGCGCACGGGTGCGGCCGCCGGTGGCCGGCCGGGTTAATGCGACCCTTTTTGCCGGTCACCCACGAGTGCAGTGTGTACTGGCTAAGGGGTTGAAAGTGCGCGTGCCCGCGACAGCGCCTCGCGTGTGGCAGGTGACTCGGCGCTCGGCGCTGATGACGGCCGCGGTGGCCGACTGTGTGGCGGCCGGCGTGCTGGTGCCGGGCCGCCCGCGGCGATGTTACCGTCTTTTCCCGGTACCTAAGAACAAGTCGGTGGCGCGCCTAGTTTACGACATGTCTTCGCTTACGCCCTTTTTGCCACACCGGCCGTGTGTCTTACCGACCATCGAGCGGGCCTTGGAGGCTGCCGCCGATGGTTTTAACTTTGCATTAAAAATAGATCTGCGTGATGGTTTTTTTCACATTCCGCTGGCTGCGAGCACGCGCGCGAATTTCGGGGTGTCTTATGAGGGAAATGAATATATGTTCGCTCGTCTGCCTATGGGCATTTCGATTGCACCGTCGGAAATGCAGCACTTGGCTTGTGTCACTGTTAAAATAGTCGAGGCGCGGTTTCCGGGTGTTAACGGTATGGTGTACTTGGATGATTTTTTGTTTTTGGCGCGCTGTCCCCGCGATTTGATAGGTGTTAGTGATTTTCTGTCTAGTGCTGGATTTTGTTTAAACTTTGGAAAATCTGTGCTCACTCCAACATCGAATCTGATATTTCTCGGCGTAGATTTAGACTTGATGGCGGGCACAGCCCGGGTTAAGGCGGGTGTTTTGCCGGCTCTCCGCGCCGCCGTGTCTGCCTGCTCCCCATCCTGGCCGCTGCTGAAGCGCCAGCGACTGGCTGGCTTTGTTAATTTTGTGCGTCCGTGCCTCAAGCTGCCGCTTGAGGTTGTCAGTGCCGTGCGTGACGGTGACAGAGAGGCGTGCGCGGCAGTGTTGCACTTTGTCGACGATGACGTCATGCTGACGCATGACTATGTGCGCGCTTGTAACAATGTACACTTGCGACAGGTATTTGTCGACGCGACGCCATCTCAGATAGGCATCGTCAGACCGGGCTGCACTCCGGTGTCAGTGGCTCTGCCGCTAGAGCTCCCGATTTACGTGGCCGAATACGCAGCGGCGTTAACGGCGATTTGTACGAGCGGCGATGGAGTGTTTACGATTTTTTCAGATAATATCGGTGTCGTTTATAATTTACACAAGGGCCGCTGTCCGCGTTCTTGGCTTACGTTACTGTGTAATATTTTCCGTTTTCGTAATTTTTCGGTTAATTATATTCGCTCCGATGCTAAACCCGCAGACGCGCCTTCACGCGCGTTTTGTGCCTAGGGACATCGCACGATCCTCTCGGCCAATGGCAGGTCGGGGGTGTCTGTTGGCTCGACCAATGGCCGGGCCTGGTTTGGCGGTTGTGCTGACCTGACATCTGTGTCGCTGTGACGGCTGGGAGTCTCGTCTCGGGAGCCGCCGGGCCAATACACCGCTGCTGCGGCCTCCGCTGCCGGGCAGCGGAGACGAGAATTTTTTACTCCAAATGCGGAGTTCAATTCTATGAAAAGTCCCAAAATTTCATGGGCCTGATCCCAGCCGTTCTGGAGATATCTGCGAAAAACATGAGGGGGCGGAAACCGCCCCCCCCCCCCCCCCCTCTGTTACAAATAGGGTTAAACAGCCCCTGGAGAGACCAGAGGGCCCCTGGAAAGTTAAAAGGGCCCCTGCACAGATCGGAGGGGCCCCTGACCAGACCGAAAGGACCCCTGGGCGGGTAAGAAGGGCCCCTGAACATGCCGAAGTGGCCCCTGGCCAGCACGGAGGGGCTGCAGCGCAGGTCGGAGGGCCCTTTGAGCATGTCGGCAGGGCGACAAAGCAGCCAGCGCAGGCCGACCAGAAGAGTCGCTAGGCCGATCGGAGGGGCTCCTGGGCAAGTCAGAGGGGCCCCTGGCTAGACCGAAGGGTCCCTGGACTGGTCGGAAGGCCCCTTGAACGTGCCGGATGAGTTCCTAGCCAGACTGGAGGGGCCCCTGGGCAGGTCGGAGGGGCCCCTGATCAGGGGCGGCGGATTGCGGGGGCAGGGTGCCCAAAATTCCCCCAGTCGAAAATCCTGGGGGGCAAAGGGTAGTTTTGCCCCCCCCCCATATTTTAGCCTGCTCAATCTGGGGGCAACATGACCCTTCCCCTCCCCAGGATTTTCATTTGAGGGGGGATTTTGGGTACCCTGCGCCCCGCAATCCACCGCCCCTGCCCCTGAGCATGTCGGCAGGTCGATAAAGCAGCCAGTGCAGTCCCTGGCCAGGTCGGAAGGAACCCTGAACAGGCCGAATGGGCCCCTTGACACACAAGAGGGGCTTCTTGGAAGGTCAGAGGAGTCTCTGGTAAGACCGGAAGGTTCAAAGCACGTAGATATCCCAGATGAAGATTAAATACAAAGAGGACTTACTCCACAATAAAAATATTAAAAGCGGAGCTTTCGGGTATATTGTAAGACCCTTCGTCAGGGTGCTACATTATACCCGAAAGATCCGATTTTATTTTTCCCTGTAGAGTAAACCCCCTTTGTATTATATATATATATATATATATATATATATATATATATATATATATATATATATATATATATATATATATATATATATATATATATATATATATATATATATATATATATATATATATATATATATATATATATATATATATATATATATCACCCACTCCACATCATGTCTTTTCGCTTCGCGGATCCCAGATGAGTACCTGAACAGGTCGGAAGGGCGTAGAGAAGGTCAGAGGGGCCCCTAGACGATCTGAAAGGACCTTGGGCCTTTCAACAGTAAGAATACAGTTGTACAGGGAATAAAACTCAAAATTTTCGCGCCGCTCCGCGGCGCAAGTTAACTACAAATTCGATTATATGCGGGTTAGGAAAAACATCGGCCAGTTTCACGGCCCATTTATGTGTTATGTTGCTACTTTCCTATACTATTGGGCAAAATAGTTCACTTAAGCACTTTTCCCCGCACTTTTAAACGCACAATATAGCAATTTTAGAGGACCGTACGATACACAATGCGACGCATTGATGAGAAAGCAACCCAGGGCATAATACTCCAAATTTACGCGCCGCTCCGCTGCGCAATTTGTTTAAGAGTTCCAGGTCTTGAGCTTAAAAAAATATTCCATGTTGGTATAGCTGATTCCAAATTCGTGTCGCTGATTCCAAAGTTGATGTGGCAGTTTGCTAACTCCAGCTCCTAAACGTTGGCATGGCCCATGCCATACCTGCCTTACTGCATTTTCCAGCCTTGTAACGTGCCTTTTCATGCGTTTTTTTTTGTTGGGGGTGGGGGCTTTCAACGCTTGGGAAAGGGCCCTTTCAACGCTCGGGAAGGGGCCCTTTCGAGGCGCCCCCCCCCCCCCCCCCTGGACGAAATCCTGACTACGTGCTTGCTCTAACCTCCTCCAAGTCCCTCCGGTCGTTCCCGTGGCTGCTCTAAGTTGCTCCAAGCTCATCCAACTGCGCCCGAAACCTCCTCTAAACTCCTCCAACTTGCTCCCGAAATCGAGGTGGGACAACCGGAGGAGATCGGAGGAGTATATTTATGGCGCGGCTGACACATTTATTAATGTTAACAGATGCCCAGCCAAGGTCGCAAACAGCTGATACTTCCTCTAAACGCCTCCAATCGTTCCCGTGGTGGCTCCCGCACGGCTGCTCTGGGCTGCTCCAAGTTGCTCTAAACTCCTGAGAGGCGCCACTGGAACAGACCCATTGGCTCTGCTGTGGCGGGGGTGGCGGCTCCGGCGCAGTGACCTGCCTCTGCGGCGCTGCCCCTGACTGTGTATGACGTCACGCCACCTCTCGCCGTCAGTGGTTCACCGAGGGCAGCTGGCGCCGGGCCAAATCCCCGGGCGGTCGGGTCAAATGCCCTGTCCCCGGTGCCGGCCGCCGTGCCTGGCGGCGGGGGCGGGGCGGGGCAGCTCGGCCGTGCCTACTGACGGTTGACCCAGGGGACGAGGCGCGGTGGTGTGGAGGTATAATGTTCGACTGTATCAGTCTGCTGATCGATCCCGGCCGGGGCCGCGCTCTTCTACAGGTCTGGCGCTGCTGTGATGTTCTTTTTCTGCATCGGCTGGCAGTCATGATTCCTGTCGCCTCTTTTGTTACGGACTACTCGATGCTGTCTTCGTTATTGGTGCTGATGATGTGTGGACTCGGTTGCTGTGCTGCCTGTCTGTGCATCCTCACATACTCGACTCCCGGCCACGGCCGGTCTCTCACTGTTTCTGGTCTCACCTGGGTGATAGTCGGGTTAGGCGCCTAATGCCGCCTTGGTCTGCGCCCATGGTGTCCTGTCTCTCGCTCTGGCATTGATGGTCGCTCCTCTACGCCGCTGCAAGCGGCTCTGCCATTGGCTGGTGGGCTTTCTGCCAGCGCATGCGCGTCAGCTTCTCTGTGTTGTCACACACGTCCCGGGTTCTCTCATTGGCCGGGGGTGACGTCATAGTGCTGTCTCCAGTCGCTCGACTGGTTAGCTCAGTTGGTTAGAGCGTTGCAGTGAAACGGAAAGGTAATGGGTTCGAGACCCTTGCTGACCTGGTACTGTTCGGTCCCGGCGGGTCGGCAACACTGGTCAGTGTCTGCCACACCAGTCTACTTTCTCACTGTCCAGCGGTCTCCGACATCAGCCGTGATAGCGAATGGTAAGGTGTCCGGCTTCCACGGCGGAGGGCGGACCTGGACGGTTGAAATCCCGGTCGTCGCTTCCATCTTTGCGACCTGTTTTCTTTTTTTCTGGTTTCCGACGTGGATAACGGGCGCGGTGGTGGCAATGGATGAGGTTGTCCCGGTTTCTGGTGTCGGTCGTCTCACTTGCAAGGCGTGGTCGGGGTGTGGTCGGCCCGATTGCAGGCCACAGGGCCGGGGTCGTTTCAATTGCAGGGAGTGATCGGGACGAGGTCGTCCCGGTGGCAGGCCCCGAAGACCCTTTTGTAGGGTATAGTCGGGATGGGGTCGTCCCGGTTTCGGGCCCACCGTTTCTTTATGGTCTTGGTATTTTCACCCGGCACCTGCTGAGCACCCCCCCCCCCCCCCCTCCCCAACCGCGTGGGGGGGGGGGCTTAAACCTTAGCAAATTTCCCTCATTTCTATTGGCCTCGATTTCCTGTAACTCCAGTCACTTATCGGTCGGAGGCTCTCGCGACGCGACGCACCCCTCCTTTGACGCCTCGTTGTTTCTCGTTTGTTTCAGTGCGGTGCTGCTCGTTTTGGGGACAGCTTCGCCTACTGGGCGGGCAGGCGCTGCTCGGTCGATTCTTCCGTTTGCATTTCTGGATGGCGTGGCGGTCGTTTCGGCGACGACCGTTTCCGTCGCTGGGCCATTTTCACCGTGGCTCGCATGCCGCCGTCACGAGTGTTGCTCATCGTTGGGGCAATGACATGGCTCAGCCTCCCTTTCGTCCACGCCAGCTCCACCCACTGTTTGTAGAACTGGTCTTCGGGGTTTTGGCCGCGGGGGCCACCCAGGTCCATATCTTCCCGAGTCCGCCCCTTCTGCCGCCGTGGGGCCGTCACGGTCTCGGTATACCGGTGGCGGCGGCAGCTTGTCAACCTGCTGCTGCGGCGGCTTTTGCGCGTCCGGACGCCGCTCCGCCGGCCGCGTTCTGCTCCTCCCGGCCGGCGGATGGCTTTGTTGGCCAGGACGGGGTGCTCTTCTCGGCTGCTGACTGGCAGGCAATCGCGGCATGCATCAACGTGCTCGCTGCATCTCCGTCTTTGACGTGACGCGCCCCTGCCGTCTCGGGGTGCTACATGTTCTACCCCCAGCCCACTCTGAACGGTCATCGTTTGCGTGACGATGTACGGCTTTCCGGTCTACCGCCTCCGCCACGAGTATATTTGCGCTGCCGCGCAGGTTTGTCCCGCAGACCGTGGTGATTATAGGGGTGGGGCGTCAGTCACGTGACCAGTTCGACCTTGGACCTAGGCTGTTAGACCTTGGACCCAGGTTGTTAGACCTTGGACCCAGGCTGTTAGACCTTGGACCCAGGCTGTTAGTCCTTGGACCCATGCTTTTAGACCTTGGACCCAGGCTGTTAGACCTTGGACCCAGGCTGTTAGACCTTGGACCCAGACTGTTAGACCTTGGACCCAGGCTGTTAGACCTTGGACCCAGGCTGTTGGACCTTGTACCCAGGCTGTTAGACCTTGGACCCAGGCTGTTAGACCTTGGATCCAGGCTGTTAGACCTTGGACCCAGGCTTTCTAGACCTTGGACCCATGCTGTTAGACCTTGGACCCAGGCTTTTAGACCTTGGACCCAGGCTGTTAGACCTTGGACCCAAGTTGTTAGACCTTGGACCCAGGCTGTTAGACCTTGGACCCAGGCTGTTAGACCTTGGACTCAGGCTGTTAGACCTTGGACCCAGGCTATTAGACCTTGGACCCAGACTGTTGGACCTTGGACCCAGGCTGTTAGACCTTGGACCCAGGCTGTTAGACCTTGGACCCAGACTGTTAGACCTTGGACCCAGGCTGTTAGGCCTTGGACCCAAGCTGTTAGACCTTGGACCCAGGCTGTTAGACCTTGGACTCAGGCTGTTAGACCTTGGACCCAGGCTGTTAGACCTTGTACCCAGGCTGTTAGACCTTGGACCCAGGCTGTTAGACCTTGGACCCAGGCTGTTAGACCTTGGACCCAGGCTTTTAGACCTTGGACCCAGGCTATTAGACCTTCGGCCCAGGCTGTTGGACCTTGGATACAGGCTGTTAGACCTTGGACCCAGACTTTTAGACCTTGGACCCAGGCTGTTAGACCTTGGACCCTGGCTGTTAGACCTTGGACCCAAGTTGTTAGACCTTGGACCCAGGCTGTTAGACCTTGGACCCAGGCTGTTAGACCTTGGACCCTGGCTGTTAGACCTTGGACCCAGGCTATTAGACCTTGGACCCAGACTTTTAGACATTGGACCCTGGCTGTTAGACCTTGGACCCAGGCTGTTAGACCTTGGACCCAAGATGTTAGACCTTGGACCCAGGCTGTTAGACCTTGGACCCAGGCTCTTAGATCTTGGACCCAGGCTGTTAGACCTTGGACCCAGGCTGTTAGACCTTGAACCCAGGCTTTTAGACCTTGGACCCAGGCTGTTAGACCTTGGACCCAAGATGTTAGACCTTGGACCCAGGCTGTTAGATCTTGGACCCAGGCTCTTAGATCTTGGACCCAGGCTGTTAGACCTTGGACCCAGGCTGTTATACCTTGGACCCAGGCTGTTAGACCTTGGACCCAGGCTTTTAGACCTTGGACCCAGGCTATTAGACCTTCGGCCCAGGCTGTTGGACCTTGGACCCAGGCTGTTAGACCTTGGACCCAGGCTTTTAGACCTTGGACCCAGGCTGTTAGACCTTGGACCCAGGCTGTTAGACCTTGGACCCTGGCTGTTAGACCTTGGACCCAGGCTGTTAGACCTTGGACCCAGGCTGTTGGACCTTGGACCCTGGCTGTTAGACCTTGGAACCAGGCTTTCTAGACCTTGGACCCAGGCTGTTAGACCTTGGACCCAGGCTATTAGACCTTGGTCCCAGACTTTTAGACATTGGACCCAAGTTGCTAGACCTTGGACCCAGGCTATTATACCTTGGACCCAGACTTTTAGACATTGGACCCTGGCTGTTAGACCATGGACCCAGGCTGTTAGACCTTGTACCCAGGCTGTTAGACCTTGAACCCAGGTTTTTAGACCTTGGACCCAAGTTGTTAGACCTTGGACCCAGGCTTTTAGACCTTGGACCCAGGCTATTAGACCTTGGACCCAGGCTGTTAGACCTTGGATCCAGGCTGTTAGACCTTGAACCCAGGCTTTTAGACCTTGGACCCAAGTTGTTAGACCTTGGACACAGGCTTTTAGACCTTGGACACAGGCTGTTAGACCTTGGACCCAGGCTGTTAGACCTTGGACCCAGGCTGTTATACCTTGAACCCAGGCTGTTAGACCTTGGACCCAGACTGTTAGACCTTGTACCCAGGCTTTTAGACCTTCGGCCCAGGCTGTTGGACCTTGGACCCAGGCTTTTAGACCTTGGACCCAGGCTTTTAGACCTTGGACCCAGGCTGTTATACCTTGAACCCAGGCTGTTAGACCTTCGACCCAGGCTGCTAGACCTTGACCCCAGGCTGTTAGACCTTGGACCCAGGCTGTTAGACCTTGACCCCAGGCTATTAGACCTTGGACCCAGGCTGTTAGACCTTGGACCCAGGCTGTTAGACATTGGACCCAGGCTGTTAGACCTTGGACCCAGGTTGTTAGACCTTGGACCCAGGATTGGACCCAGGCTTTTAGACCTTGGACCCAGGCTGTTAGACCTTGGAACCAGGCTGTTAGACCTTGGACCCAGGCTGTTATACCTTGAACCCAGGCTGTTAGACCTTGGACCCAGGATTTGACTCAGCAGCATCGTGGCCGAGCTCAGACGCCCCCACCCAAGGTCTAACAGGGTCCTTTATCGCCTTGGTGATACTGCTGTCTCCTGCGTCGAGGTCTGGCGCTGCTACGTGTGGGTTTCTTCCACAGCTTGCCAGGATGAGGTTGCCCGCGTCGCGGTCTGGCGCTGCTGCCGTATGTAGGTGTATGCTACTATGCATTTTATTCCACAGACGGTGGAGATGCAGCCTTCTAACCATGCGGTCTGGCGCTGCTGTACGCGTGTTGGTCTAGCGCTGCTGTACGCGTGTTGGTATGGCGCTGCTAGACGCATGTTGGTCTAGCGCTGCTTCGCGCGTCGTGTTCTGGCGCTGCTTCGCGCGTCGTGTTCTGGCGCTGCTATGCGCGTCGTGTTCTGGCGCTGCTATGCGCGTCGTGTTCTGACGCTGCTATGCGCGTCGTGTTCTGGCGCTGCTATGCGCGTCGTGTTCTGGCGCTGCTATGCGCGTGTTGGTCTAGCGCTGCTATGCGCATGTGGGCCCGCGCTGCTATGCGCGTGTTGGTCTAGTGCTGGTATGCGAGTGGGTCTGGCGCTGGTATGCGCGTGTGGGTCTGGCGCTGCTATGCGCGTGTGGGTCTGGCGCGGGTTGTCTGGGGCTGCTCTGCGCGTGTGATCTTGCGCTGCTATGCGCGGGTTTCTTCCACAGACCCGGTGGAGCTGCAGCGGTGTTGAGGTCTGACATGCACATGCTTCGTCCACTGCTTGTGACGTTCCCGCGTCCTGTGGTGCGGAGGCTCACATGGCGTGATCTGGCGCTGCCGCCGTCACGTCTGTTATTCCACCATGTTGGCGATGTGTTTGTGTTAGGGGACCAACTAATATGATTTGTTATAGTGGAATGCTGTTCCTTTTGGGCGACAGTTTTTCCCACTGGTTTGACAGTGGGCAAAACAGTTTGGTCAGCGACATGTCTGACGTTCGGAGTTCTGTCTCTCGTCGCGTCCCCGTCAATATGCGTCCGTCCATCATCTGTGTACTCTGTCTGTTCTGCCTGCGTGACACACACGCACTACATGTGTGCCAGGCCTAACCGTCGCTTTGTATTTCATGGCGAGCCGGGGTGTGATACCCAAGGCGCGGGCAAAGACCCGCTACCGGGTTGTCCCCGTCCAGGCATCTGCACGTGCGCGAGGAGCAGCACGGGGCCATGCCGCTGCTTCTGCGCCAGCGGACGACATGCCAAGCGCCGCTCCTGTCACCCCGCCGCTGGAACTCGGTGCGGAACAACTCCATGCTCTGGTGGACGACGTCGTCCGCGAGATGATCCCCGTCCACGTAGCGCTTCCGGCCACGGCCCCGGCGACAACCATCATCGCACCCGAGGTTCCGACGCATGGGCTCCCGGCCTCCGACACGGCATCCGGCATAGGTTCAGCCGCTCGCCGCTCATTCGACTGGGCTCCCGGCCTCCGACACGGCATCCAGCATAGGTTCAGCCGCTCGCCGCTCATTCGACTAGGCTCCCGGCCTCCGACACGGCATCCAGCATAGGTTCAGCCGCTCGCCGCTCATTCGACTGGGCTCCCGGCCTCCGACACGGCATCCAGCATAGGTTCAGCCGCTCGCCGCTCATTCGACTGGGCTCCCGGCCTCCGACACGGCATCCAGCATAGGTTCAGCCGCTCGCCGCTCATTCGACTGGGCTCCCGGCCTCCGACACGGCATCCAGCATAGGTTCAGCCACTCGCCGCTCATTCGACTGGGCTCCCGGCCTCCGACACGGCATCCAGCATAGGTTCGGCCGCTTGCCGCTCATTCGACTGGGCTCCCGGCCTCCGACACAGCATCTAACATAGGTTCGGCCGCTCGCCGCTCATTCGACTGGGCTCCCGGCCTCCAACACGGCATCCAGCATAGGTTCAGCCGCTCGCCGCTCATTCGACTGGGCTCCCGGCCTCCGACACGGCATCCAGCATAGGTTCGGCCGCTCGCCGCTCATTCGACTGGGCTCCCGGCCTCCGACACGGCATCCAGCATAGGTTTGGCCGCTCGCCGCTCATTCGACTGGGCTCCCGGCCTCCGACACGGCATCCAGCATAGGTTCAGCCGCTCGCCGCTCATTCGACTGGGCTCCCGGCCTCCGACACGGCATCTAACATAGGTTCAGCCGCTCGCCGCTCATTCGACTGGGCTCCCGGCCTCCGACACGGCATCCAGCTTAGGTTCGGCCGCTCGCCGCTCATTCGACTAGGCTCCCGGCCTCCGACACGGCATCCAGCATAGGTTCAGCCGCTCGCCGCTCATTCGACTAGGCTCCCGGCCTCCGACACGGCATCCAGCATAGGTTCGGCCGCTCGCCGCTCATTCGACTGGGCTCCCGGCCTCCGACACGGCATCTAACATAGGTTCGGCCGCTCGCCGCTCATTCGACTGGGCTCCCGGCCTCCGACACTGCATCCAGCATAGGTTCAGCCGCTCGCCGCTCATTCGACTGGGCTCCCGGCCTCCGACACGGCATCCAGCATAGGTTCGGCCGCTCGCCGCTCATTCGACTAGGCTCCCGGCCTCCGACACGGCATCCAGCATAGGTTCAGCCGCTCGCCGCTCATTCGACTGGGCTCCCGGCCTCCGACACGGCATCCAGCATAGGTTCGGCCGCTCGCCGCTCATTCGACTGGGCTCCCGGCCTCCGACACGGCATCTAACATAGGTTCAGCCGCTCGCCGCTCATTCGACTGGGCTCCCGGCCTCCGACACGGCATCCAGCATAGGTTCGGCCGCTCGCCGCGCATTCGACCGGGCTCCCGGCCTCCGACACGGCATCCAGCATAGGTTCAGCCGCTCGCCGCTCATTCGACGTGTTGGACGCGGTCACCACTCTCACTGTCACCATCCGCCAGCGCATCGGCGCAGACCGCTACATAGACATCGGCATGCTGCCTGATGCGACGGACCGGGCGCAGGACGAGTGCGCCCCGACGTTTCAGTTGGTAGACGGACTCCTCCGCCGGTGTTGAGAGGCCTGTGCCACTCCTTTGAACTGACAGCGGGCGACCACGAGTACACTGGCGGATCCAGCGGAGGCGGCATGGGCAAAAGTTCTCCCCCCATCCCAAGCCCGACGGGGGCGGCAATAGAAATTAGCCCCCTCCCAAAGCCGCTGAAACTGGCGATGAAAAATGGGTACTGACTCCGCAAAAAAAAATTACTTTCTGAGAAAACAAAATCCATTTTTTTCCTCGTTCGTGTTTCCTCCATTTTGTGGCATTTTGGTAGCAGGAGGGAAAGTGGCGCGTGCATATTTGGAAATGTCGAATACAAAATCCAGACCCATCATATTTAAGTAGCCATAAGCCAGCCAAAACTAAAGATATTGCTTTGAAATTCGGTTTGGGTATTGTCTATACTTCGCTCTCCAATATATCTTCCGGTTTTTCAATATGTTTGGAAATATTGATTTTGTGGATTTTTTTCTCCAATTTTTTCTTTCTTCATAAAATCATATAAAATGTCAAATCATATGAAAAAGCCGGAATATATATTGGAGAACCAAGTATGGACGATGCCCAAACCAAATGGCAAAGCAATATCCTGATTGTTGACTGACTTATGGCTCCCTAAGCAGTGGCGTACGCGGAAATTCACAAATGACCAGGTCATTGCCTTGAGGGGCGCCACCGATCGAGAGGGGCGCCACCAATATTAACGAAATTTTGCAGGGGGAGGGTCGCCTCTCCTTCTGCACCGTGCGGAAGGAGAGTCACTGGCCGGAGGGGCGCTGTCACTTGCCGAAGAGGGGCAATTACTAGTCGGAGGGGCGCCGTCACTCGCCGGAGGGGCGTGGTCACTGGCCGGAGGGGCGCCGTCACTGGTTGGAGGGGCGCCTTCACTGACCAGTGAAGCGCATACGGCCGCAGGTTTGTGCTGACCATACGGCCGCGGGTTTGTGCTGACCATACGGCCGCGGGTTTGTGCTGACCATACGGCCGCAGGTTTGTGCTGACCATACGGCCGCGGGTTTGTGCTGACTATATACGGCCGCGGGTTTATGCTGACCATACGGCCGCGGGTTTGTGCTGACCATACGGCCGCGGGTTTATGCTGACCTTACGGCCGCGGGTTTGTGCTGACCATACGGCCGCGGGTTTGTGCTGACCATACGGCCGCGGGTTTATGCTGACCTTACGGCCGCGGGTTTGTGTTGACCATACGGCCGCGGGTTTGTGCTGACCATACGGCCGCGGGTTTGTGCTGACCATACGGCCGCGGGTTTATGCTGACCTTACGGCCGCGGGTTTGTGTTGACCATACGGCCGCGGGTTTGTGCTGACCATACGGCCGCGGGTTTGTGCTGACCATACGGCCGCGGGTTTGTGCTGACCTTACGGCCGCGGGTTTGTGCTGACCATACGGCCGCGGGTTTGTGCTGACCATACGGCCACGGGTTTGTGCTGACCATACGGCGAGTGCCACCCGGATGCGGGGTGTGTGGGCCAACTCGGCTGCAGGTGCAAGTTCGCGTTCATGTATCGTCCCCTCACGGTTCGGTGGGGGTTATGGGTGTCGTTCACCTCACCAAAAAGCTGGATGTGTATGGGGAATACAGTTTCGTTACACACAGCCAGCTGTTTGCAAGCGCGAGGGCGAAGCGAGGGCGACGGATAAATATATTGTTTGGACACAATACGCTACCTCTCGTCCGCCGACCCGGCTTAGACTGTTACCATTAACAATGATTTCCATTTGAATTGATTTTGTTTAGAGATGTGAAGTCGATATTGAGGATGGTGGATAGCTCATTTAACATTACTGTTCGAGGATTATTATGATGCATGCAATTGAGAATGAAGTGTTCAACAGTTTAAGATTGTTGCCCGCAAGAACATTTTGGTGAATCCGTGAGTTGAAATTGATAAAGGTGGGCATTGAGGAGGTCAGTGGCGGCGGCAGGTATTTTCGGATGGGGGGGGCAAAGAAACCCAGGGCGCCCCCTCGGGCAAAGTGCCCCCCCCCCCCAAAAAAAGAAGAGAGAAAATGGCGCGAAATGTTATCTCCTCGGATTTAGGCCACAATATTATACCAATACAACGTCTTTTGGGGGCGATGACCGAGCGGGCGCGCTCTGGTAAAGCCAAAACAGGTTTGAAATATGAAACGGTACGGGAGTACACATGCGCATTGACTGTGCCCCAGTGTGATAAAATTCAAATTTCCAAACCAGTCCGCTATTTTCTTTATGTTGTATTCAGTCTTGTATTTTTGAATTACTGTAATATGAGATGAACACCAGCACACACATTCGATGTAAAGCGTCTAGTTTAACTCGTGTTAACTCGTGTCCTATGCATTTTTAGTGCGGCATGGAAATAGTGGCCAGAAACACCGCCAAAACCAACATGCCACTTTTCTGATAAGTGTCCATCGGAGATAAGAAAACGGGTTTCAATCATTTTTGTTCTCATCGCTCAGATTGTATTGATAGAGTAACAACTCAAATACTATACCAATCAAGTGAATATATAGGTATAAGTGAATATATAACTATATATAGGTCTAAACACTATACCTCAGCGGTGTCGATTTTTCAAAACGGTTGGGGGGGGGGGGGGGGGGGCGAACACACATGGCGGATCCAGCCTCTCTCCGTGGGCGGCATCTTTTTGTGGCTAAAATGTACCCCATTTTTTCCTCTGTGGATTTGGGTCAGTCACCTTATTTTGGAATTCGAGCTTAAGAAATTCACTTTTCAAATTCACAAAAATTGATTTTGTGTTTTTTCCGAGAAAAAACAAACAAATAAGTTGGTTATTTTTGGGGGTTAAAAACACAAACTCTCGCGAATCCGAGATCTGGAAGATTTGGATGAAAATGTAATTCCCTTTCTATAAAGTTTTTTATTTGCCTCAAAACTCTATTTTCTACGATTGTTTAAACATTTATAATTTTTTCCACCAAAAATAGCATGACATGACGTCAACGTCATTATCTCCGAAATACTGCATCAATTTCATTGGAATTTAATGAGAAGACGTATAATTGATGCAGCAAAAGGTACGAAAAGTTTGACGTTGATATCTATCATAGTTTTCAAGTTCTTGAGAAAATCCGGGAGGAGGCAGATTCTGCCCCCCCCCCCCTAACGGGGCGCGGGCTAAGTGTCACCGGGGCTGCTTGAATTGCATGAGGTGCGCTGTTTTGTCTATCATTGAAAGCAAGGGATAAATACAAACTTCAAATTCAATCACTAGAGATAAAAAACTTCCGTTTCAATGAAGTTTTCTCCGAAGATCATTGTTTTTCACTTTCAGTGCTGGGAACGCGTGGGGGGCATACTTGTATTGAATGCCCCTCCCAGATTCCTGTGCGTGTGGGGGGGGGGCATTTGGCCCTGATGTCCCCCCCCCTGGATCCGCAAGTGCCAGCAATTACCGCCAAGGAGAGCCTCTGCCAGACACTTAATGGAATTCATTTTCCCATTTTCCAAATTTGTATAAGCAATTGCGAAAGTTGTGTTTTGCCGTGAAGCGGCGCGAAATTATCCGGGTTTTGACTGTGGATAGCTGGATTTTGACTGCTGCAAAGACAACTTTTACGATTTTACGATAAATTAGGAACGCGCGCGGGGGGGGCATACTTGTATTGAATCTCCAGATTCTGGGGATTCTGGAGACAAATCCCCTCCCCAGATTTCTGAGGGGGGGGGGGGGGGATTTGCCCCTGATGTCCCCCCCCCTGGATCTGCCAGTGGACGAACAGGGAAGGATCCAAGGAGAGCCTATCAGCGCCATGGCTTTACCGAAACCACCCAAATCCTCTGAAAATTCACACATTTTAAAGAAATTCTAGACAATTTATGTACAAATGACAGTATTTGTAATCAATTCATAATGCAAAAACAGACGAAATCTCATGAGTTTTGGGATTCTGTCGGACGGTCCCTCAAACCAACGTTTTAGGCCGGTCTGCATCCGCCAAAGGGCTTGATTCCTTGCTTCCTTGCTTGGAACCCTTACTTAGTAAAACGGCAATGTTAACCTGCCATTGACTATGGGCAAATATCTCCCCTGACGAATTTTCGAAATAGCTCAAAAACCAATAGCAATATCAACTTTAGGTACCTTCTCCTACACCAATGTTACGTCTTCTGTGCATAAATGAAGCAATTTTGTGGGAGAAAAAAAAGAGATATAACAAATTTAGTGACGTAACTGCACACGAGTTTGGCGAAGAAAAAAAAACAGCTAAATTTTGAAAGATCATACAAAGTCTATATTTTGAGCAAACTGCAATAAAAAACGTCAGAAAATAGCAAATGGCAAGAGCTACAAAACTCATTTTGGGATTTCTGAAAACTTTGGTTTTTGATCCCTAAAAATATATTTTTGTTTTTAAACAAACCATTTCTTGGCAAAAATGCCCTAAAAATCAAACATTGCAAATATGTTAAAAATTCACCGCATTTTGCATCTGTATACATAAAGAGGTGATTTAAAACAAACTTTTCTTAGTGAAAGTTGCGTAGACTTTCTTTTGAAATAGGAAACATGTCAATTTGTTGTCCATTTCAGGCAGTTTGGGAGGCTTGGCCGCTTTGCCTCCTCTTGGATCCGCCAGCGGCCTAAAACATTGGGGGGGGGGGCGAACGGGTCCCATTGGGGGGAGGGGGTGAGGGTTCCATTGGGGGCCGAACTCAACATGGGGGGCGAGGGCCACCCCAAAAGTATACAAGTATTTGTAATCTGAACCCCGCTTCAGACAAGCTAAGTGGCTGTTGGATAGCTCTGTTTTTTGTGTATTTTTTGAGGAACCACATTATATTTAGATATGAGGATTAGATGTTTAGTTTTGTGGATCGTTTAGGTATTATATTTAAGCATTCATAGTTAGCTGTTACCTCTTACTTGCTTTTTAAAGGACTTTTCATTCTAGCTTGTGTGCGCCACAATTTTAAGTCTTGGTCTTATTTTTGTGTTATTAGTTGTAGGGTTGGATAAGTATATATTTTTAGAAAATTAGGGATAATTAAGGTGTATGTAGTATTTAGTTTATTTAAGTGTTTCATTCTAGCTTGTGTGCTCCCGCTTAGGATTGTACACAGTTGTTGTTAGTTTGCTTGGCTCACTTCTTGTTGTGAAGTGTCTAGTATTAGGTGCACTCATAGCTGATTTGTGTCACTAGCTTTACTTAGATCTAGTTAAGGTTTAGAAGAAGAAGAAAAAAAGAAGAAAAACAAAGTTAAGTTAAGTTAGTAAAGTATTGAAAAGAGCATAGTACCTAAGTTATATACCTAAGTTACTAGTGTATTCAAATGAGCATGACTAGGATGCAGGTGAAGGTAGCAGAGGCCCTCCAGGCCAGGGTAGCGGAGCTTGAGGCGAAGTTAAGTAAGTGTAGGTGTAGAGATGAGCCGCATGAGGGTGTAGCTCCTGACCAAGGAACGTATGCGCAGATCGTGGTTAAGGTCAGAAAAGGGGCCTACAGGATCAGGGACCAGTGGTAGTTCTGATAGGGGCATAAGGGAGGAGGATAAAGCAAAGGTGGATAGTCCGGCTGGGGTTGGAAGTGTGTTGGAGGGTCACATTTCTGGAGACCCAACACTGTGGAAAGTAATGCTAGGGCCACAGACAGTAAGGATGAGGAGGGGTGCTGGGTAATGGAGGGTGGTAGCAGAATCTGGAGGAGGAAGAGGGAAGTGGATCAGGAGGGATGGACAAAAGTTCAGGGTAGAGTCAGGCAGTACAGCCCCAGGGAACATCCGCAGGTTACAATATCAAATAGGTTCAGTGCGTTAGAGTCAGCAGCTGAAAGTGACTGGGAAGAGGTTCAGCATTTAGCGGTTGGGGACTCAAGGGCAAGGCCCTTAAGGCGAACATTCTGTGCGAAGAGGGACAGATGTATAGTCAAACCAGGGGCAAGAGTAGCTGATATGGGCCCTGTCATTGAGGCAGAACTTGGTAGGAGTAGCCCGGAGACGGTTATACTACAGGTGGGGGTGAACGACATAGGACCTAGGCAGAGTGTGAGAATAGTAGCGGAGTACCGGAGCCTGCTGCAGAGGCTGAAGGAGTCCAGGAAACCAGTCATTGTGACTGGCATCCTCCCTCGCTGTGGAGCCAGTGAGGAGTGGTACTCGAGAGCTCTGTCTGTGAACAGCTCAGTTCAGAACTTATGTTCAGCTATGGGGCTTAGTTATGTAGACTTATGGGATCAGTTCTATGAGTGGCGTAGGTACTATATGAAGGATGGGCTTCACTTATCGGATGAGGGGGCAAGGGCTTTGGGAGATGCCTACAGAAGCGTCATTCAGAGAAACTAAGTAGGAGGGGGGGGGGGGGATTCGGGGACGCTAGTACCAGGGCATCAGGAAGTAAGCATTGTTAGAAGTTCATGTCAGAATAGGACAGTAGATCATAATTCCCTCAGAATTAGTAGTCAGCTCAAAGTATAAGATCACATGTGTGTTGCTGAATGCCCAAAGTATTAGGTCTAAATTTGATGAGTTTGAGTGTTATGTTGCCCTTGAAAAGCCTGATATCATTTGTGTAACCGAGACATGGGTTAGTGAGGGGTATAATAGGGATAGGCTACAGGATTTCGAGTTACAAGGGTATAACATGTTATCATACTGCAGAGAATCACGGCAGGGGGGCGGAGTGTTTGTATATGTAAATAGCTTGTACTGCACTACTAGAGTTGATGATTCTAGTAAAGTAAAAGAAGTAGAATCAGTCTGGCTCGACATTATAATTGGTACAGAAAACAGAGGAAGGTTGAGGATAGGTGCATTTTACAGACCAGGGAATCTTCCAAGGAACTCCCAAGCTGAAACAGACCAAGATATGTGTGAGGAAATACGTAGGACCTTTCGGGCTCAGTGTCTTATTATGGGAGATTTTAACTTAAGAGGATACGAAAGTATAGCAGAGGAAGCAAATGAGTGTAGGTTGTATAGGCAAATCTTTGAAGAGGAGCTTTTCATGCATCAGTTTGTAACAGAGCCAATCAGACATTGCTCCATTCTATATTGTATTCTCACCTTGTATTCTCAGACAACAGTGATCTAGTTAGTGGCATAAGTATTTGCGAAGGTCTAGGAACCAGTGATCACAATATGGTTAAATTCAATATCTCATCAGAAATGAGGCCCAAAGATAACCTTATTATGGTTCCAAACTTCAGCGGGGCTGATTTTGATGGCATTAGAAATGACCTCGCACAGATAAAATGGAACGTTGAGTTGGCAGGTTTAGATGCATGTGAGGCCTGGAATGTTTTCAAAGCTAAATTAAGCCAAATTCAGAATCGGCATATACCCCTCAGGCACAAACGTAACAGAACCAAGGGTAAACCAGTTTGGCTTACCCCAGAAGTAAGGAGTGCTATACAACCTAAAAGAAGTGCATTTGGCATTTTGAAGGGATCTTCACTAGATATAAATCAGAAGGCCTACCGGAATTCAAGAAATTCAGTTAAGAAAAAGGTCAGAGCAGCTAAAAGGGCAAAGGAACTTGATTTAGCTAGACATTGTAATGCAGATAGTAAGAAGTTCTTCAGTTTTTATAAGTTCAGTACAATTTCCAAAAAATATAGGTCCATTTAAGGTAGATGATGCGTTAGTTAGCAAGGACAATGAAATGGTTGAAGTGCTTAATGATCAATTCCAATCTGTCTTTACTATCGAGGACCAGAGTAGTATTGCAGCACTTCAGCCTGAGCCAGAGACAGAGGAGACTATAGGAGAGCTAGGTGGCATAAGTAGTTAACTTTTTCTAGAATATCTAAAGAAAGTAAGGCCTAATAAGGCAAAAGGACCTGATGAAATCCATGCTAGACTTTTAAGAGAATCTGAAAGGGAGTTGTCAGTTCAATTAGCCATAATATTTTATAAATCACTCGCAGATAGTAAAATTCTACTTGATTGGAAAAGAGCAAATGCTGTTCCTATTCATAAAAAGGGAGATAAAAGTAAAGAGGAAAACTATAGACCGGTTAGTCTGACCTCATTAGTCCGCAAGGTGCTTGAATCAATCATCAAAGATAAGATTGTTGAATTCTTGGAGCAAAATGAACTCATCAAGGATACACAGCATGGCTTTAGGAAGTTCTTGTTTAACTAATCTTCTGGAGTTTTTGGATGTTGCAACAGATAGCTTTGATCAGGGTAAACAGCTAGATGTAGCTTTTCTTGATTTCAGTAAAGCATTTGACAAAGTCCCCCATACAAGACTGGGGTTGCAACTTAAAATTCCTGGGATCAGGGGCAAGATTCTGGATTGGATAGAAACGTGGCTTTCAGGACGCCAGCAAAGGGTTATATTGAATGGGTGCCAATCACAATGGAAGGAGGTTCTCAGTGGGGTTCCACAGGGCTCAGTCCTGGGCCCATTGCTTTTTATAATATTTGTGAATGCAATTGAGAACAGTATAGACAGCGAAGTCTTGAAATTTGCAGACGATATAAACGTTGTCAGGATTATTAGAGGAAAACATGATCAGGATGTTTTTCAATCAGATCTGGACAAGCTAGTTGAGTGGTCTGAAGCATGGCAGATGAAATTCAATTTGAGTAAATGTAAGATTATGCACGCTGGACGGGTTAGCAGTAAACATAGGTATGAAATGGGTGGGCAGAAAATGGAGCAGATTGAAAAGGAAAGAAATTTAGGTGTCGTGATAAACAATAGACTATCAGCGTCAGACCAGGTTGTAGAAGCTAGGTTGTAGACCCTAGGCCGAGCGCCTGAATATGGCGGCCGCCACGGACCGGAGCTCCGGTGTTTTTGCTAAGTTATACCTGTTTTCGGACATTGCTGGGCGTTATAGAAGTGACCAACAGTGTGCAAAGTGCCAGTGATTCCGGTGAAATGAGTGTCGGGTCGCGCAGACGTACCGTATTTCTGCTCTGGACATGTTTATATCTAGGCACTGCCCTGAAGGGGTCACACTTGGACCAACAGTATTCTACCGGTTTCCGGAGAGCTGCACCGCACCAGCGCGCCAATCCGGAACGAGGGATTCAGTCTACCGACTCTACCGAGGGCCAGCTGACCGGCCTGCAGCGGCGGTCGGGTCGGCCGCGCGGCCGCGGCCGCACAGAGGCGGCCCCAGCCACCGCAGAGGGAGGAGGGCGGGTCGCCGGTTGCAGCAGCGGCGCGCCGGGCCGCGGGAGGCCGACCAACGGACAGACCCGCGATCAACCGATTACGACCACGCGCTCATCGATGTTCCTTGTGCCCCGCTGAGCGGCTCGACCGCTGGCGCCGCCCCTGGCATACCGGTTCGGCTGGGATGCCGGTCCCTCGGGAGGGGGAGGGGTGAGCGGTCGGCTGACCCTGCGCGGGTCGCCCCCGCCCCTCCCCGCTGCCTGGCGCGGCCGCCCCGACTGACGGCGCGTCAGACCCGGAGCTGGACTGGCGGCGGCGGCGACCGGGGAGACGGGCCGCCCGCGCCGGCCGGGGGAGCGCCGGGCGCCTCGCTCAGGCTGGGCCACATCAACATCCGATCACTACCACCGAAACTGGACGAAACCCGGATGATACTGCAGCATCACAACATCGATGTACTCTGTCTGTCGGAAACCTGGCTCACGGAGGACATAGGAAGCGAGATTCTTATTTTTCCGGGATACAGCGTGTTTCGCAAGGACCGAACTCTGCCTAAACGCGGTCGGAAAACGGCCCGCGGGGGAGGGCTGGCGGTGCTGGCCAGGGACTACCTCAACATTACAACAATGAAGATTGCAACGCCGACCACCGGCCGCCTGGAGGCAGTGTGGCTAATGCTGACTGCCTCCGGTGGTCGGTCCGCCGTCATTGGCGCCATCTATCGGCCTCCGGACGGGCGGCTGTCGGATGATCTGGACTCTCTCAGGCAGCAGCTGCTCGAGGCTCTCGGGACGGGGAGGCCGGTGTTCCTGCTGGGGGACGTGAATGTCGACCTGCTTCGGCCCGGGAGACCGGATACGGTGCAGTACTCAGCACTGCTGACGGAGCTGAGCCTGGTGCAGCTGATCCGGCAGCCGACACGCCCGGGTGACACACTGTCGCTGCTAGACCACATCGTGACCAACCAGACGGACACCCGTGTGACAGCCAGAGTCATTCCAGCACATGTCAGCGACCACGACCTGACTGTTGCGGACATACCTCTTCCGAGAGTTAAACGGAAGCCGCGAGAGCTGACCACACGGTCCATGAGGAACACCAACTTCGATCATCTCTGTCTGGACCTGGTGACATCGGACTGGTCTGACATGCACAGAGCCGACAACGTGGACACTGCATACTCAGCGTTTTTGCAAACGCTGACTACGGCGGTTGATGTTCACTGCCCTCTGAAACGCATCCGCTTCAGACATCGCGAGTGTCCCTGGCTGACACTCAGCGAGGAGCTTCAGGAGCTGCAGCAACTGAGAGACTCTGCTCGCAGAGAGTGGGACGCTCAGCACACCGCTGATTCACGGAGGCGGTACACTTCGCTCCGTAAGAAGTTTAGGAGAAACTTGGCTAAAGCACGGACTGAGTTCTTCGGGTCCCGGAGATCAGCGAAGAACATGTGGAAGGATCTCAGATCGTACGCCATCAGCAGTACCAAAACAAGTAAAACAGACACCAGCCTGGACGCAGCGTCGGCCGATCAGTTCAACACCTACTTCGCGGGCGTGGGCCGCCGTATCGCGGAGGGACTCGCTGCGCAGCCGGGCAACCCTGTGCCGCCCCGGCCGCCGACTGTCATCAGCGCCAGGTTCCGTGTGCGGCCGGCTACACTGCCTGAACTCGGCCTCGCTCTGCGCCGGATGTCGGACTCTTCGGCGGTGGGAAGTGATGGTGTCTCGCTCGTGATCGTTCGGCGATGCTTTGCGGTGCTGGCGCCTCACATTCTCCATGTGGTGAATATGTCAATTGTGAAGGGGGTAGTGCCCGCACACTGGAAACGTGCGATTGTTGTGCCGATCCACAAAACTGGGAGTAGGACGCAACCAAGCAATTTTAGGCCTGTCAGTGTTTTGAGCGTAATAGGGAAACTTGCGGGAAAAGTGGTTAGTTTAGAATTGTTAGAATATTTAACTGAAAATCACGTGATGTCGCCCACCCAGTACGCATATCGACCGGGACACTCCACAGAGGACGCTGTTGTCGACGTGGTCAGCGCCATCTCAGACAACCGAGACAGGGGGCATGTGACATGCATCACGTCATGTGACCTTTCAAAGGCGTTTGACTGCGTCGGCCGCGGTACCCTTCTGGCGAAGCTTGAGTGGTACGGTGTGTCGTCCCATTGGTTTGATGACTATTTTAGGAGTAGAACACAGTCTGTGAAGGGGGTAGCGCGCTAGAGCCGGTAGATTTCGGAGTCGTTCAGGGCAGCATCCTCGGACCAATCTTATTCAACATGTTCACTAATGATCTCCATTGCCATCTTTCTGACCAATGCAAAATTGTCTCCTACGCAGATGACACCGCCATCATCCACAGCGCTCCTCCTTCTAAGGAAGGATTGACGGTGCTAAAAGACAAGGTGGAGGGCGATTTAGCCCGTCTTTCCAACTGGTTCAAAACGAACGGGCTTAAAGCTAACCCTAGTAAAACTGAGATGTCTCTATTTGGAACACCGTCTGCCATAAAAAAGGCATCGAACTTCAGCGTAAGCTTTGATGACGTCTCATTGATGCCAGCGGACCATATCAAAATTTTAGGAGTCTTGCTCGATCAGCATCTTACCATGGAGAAGCAGACAGCCAGAGTAGTAAAACGTTGCTTCGGAATCCTCATCACACTGAAAAAATTGAGCCTCACTCTTCCAAAGTCAACCCTAATAACATTGGTACAGGCGCTCGCCTTCCCTCATGTGACATACTGTTTGCCGGCCTGGGCTCCACCCACTAGTTCGCTGCGTCAGCGAGTCGAGAAGGTCATTAACTTTGCCGCGCGCGTCGTGATGAAAAAGCGCAAATTTGACCACATTTCTGAATCACGGCGCCAGCTCAGTTGGCTACCATTTGAAAGCATTATTCAGCAGAGAGACTGCCTGCTAATCCACCGACTAGTGAACAGAGAGGATGCACCGGAAAATCTCAGGTCTTTGGTGAGGTACCGAGCAGATGTGACCGAGCGAGCTACCCGTGCGTCCGAGGCTGGTGCCCTTCACACTCAGCGATGCAGGCTAGAAGCAACACGCAAGTCCGCGCCGGTCAGACCGATTCGAGCGTGGAACGGTCTCCCCGCTGATGTGCGGCGAACTGGAGATGTGAGAGAATTTAAAAGACGCGTCAGGGAATTGTTGCTCTCCCCGACATAGGCTGTGGGTGACCAGGTACCGTCTGTATTTTACTGTTTGCGGAGCGTTAGTCAATAGTCATCAATGTGCTCCACCATCCATATCGTCCATCTACGAGTTTAACCATTCTCATTCATATTGCTTTTATTTTGCATATGGTTGTATTGTTCATCTGTACTTTTATCTTACTGAATTTTATGTCTTTTACAATTTTTTCGAGTGCATGCTATTTTGTATCATGACAATGCCCTCAGCAGCTATACTCAATCTGTATGACACTGTGGTGGTAAGAGCCAGTTGGTCGATTGGATCCCACAAAGATTCGCAATAAATAAATAAATAAATAAATAGGAAAAAGGCACTTAGAATGCTAGGGGCCATTAACAGAAATGTTTCCTACAAGAGTGAACAGGTATTGTAAAGGTAACAAAACTGTATTGTGCATACGTTAGACCACATTTGGAGTATTGTGTACAAGCCTGGTCTCCAACATATGAGAAAGATTGCTGGCTGTTAGAAAGAGTTCAAAAAAGGGCAACAAAGATGGTTAATTGTCTTGGTAGTTTACCTTATGAAGATAGATTAAAGAAATTGGGTATGTTTTCACTTAGATATAGAAGGCTAAGAGGAGATCTAATTGAAGTCTTCAAATTTGTAAATGGTCAGCATTCTGTATATTTAAAGGGAATGTTTGAGTCCAATAGGGAAAATCGAGGTAGAGGTCATCAGCAAAAACTCATTATGAAACAAAGTAGGACTAGGCTACGAGTCATTTTTTCAGTAGAAGGGTTGTAGGACATTGGAATATGCTACCAGGGGATGTCGCTGATGCAGTGACAATTGCTTCCTTCAAAATTAGATTAGATAAATACTTTACAGAGAAGGGATTAGTTCATAAATACTCGTGGGATTAGCCTTCTTTTATGCAGGTAGAGTAAGGTGATTTGTAGGGGCGAGACTGGTGGAGGGGGGGGGGGTGCAACCTCGGATGGGCCCAAGAGGCTCTTTATTGCACTTTTCTTTTATGTCTTTATGTCTTTATGTCTTTATAAATCAACACCTATGTTATACCTCTCTCTTGTTCATTGTTCCAAAGTAGCATCCGAGGCATTTAGGTACCACACTCGCTTCATGCTTAGAGCATGGGGCCACTCAATAATTTCGGACCTCATTTCTCATTTGCGGAACTCATCTGGTGTTCGCTGATTGATCGGACGGATACTGACGCTACTGACGGACCTGAAGACGTGTCCGGCCAGACTTCAGACAGTACCTGTCGACGTGCCCGGCCAGACTTCAGACAGCACCTGTCTACATACCCGGCCAGACTTCAGACAGCACCTGTCGACGTGCCCGGCCAGACTTCAGACAGTACCTGTCGACGTGCCCGGCCAGACTTCAGACAGCACCTGTCTACGTACCCGGCCAGACTTCAGACAGTACCTGTCGACGTGCCCGGCCAGACTTCAGACAGCACCTGTCGACGTGTCCGGCCAGACTTCAGACAACACCTGTCGACGTGCCCGGCCAGACTTCAGACAGTACCTGTCGACGTGCCCGGCCAGACTTCAGACAGCACCTGTCGACGTGCCCGGTCAGACTTCAGACAGCACCAGTATACGTGCCCGGCCAGACTTCAGACAGCACCTGTCTACGTACCCGGCCAGACTTCAGACAGCACCTGTCCACGTGACCTGGGTGCAGCGGTGCCCATAGCCCAGTGTCTGCCATTACAGGCTACCCAAATTACAGCGGCTACCGGCGACATTGAGCAACGGCCGCGCCGCCGCGTTGGTCGTGCCGTATGATTGGGGTGAGATCGGCGGCAGATATCGGCGGCCCATGACGTCATTACGGCCGCCGCCGCCGCCGGCAGCCACGGCGGCGGGGCGGCGGTGGCGGCGGTGGCGGCGGCGGTGGCGGCGGCGGCAAATAATCCTCCTCGCGGCCACACGACCTGACTGCATTGGCGGGCGGTGAAATGTCTGCGGACGGCACGCACACGCCTCTAGGTGATGGTCGGTCGGCACGCGCGGCGCTGTTTCGCCGATCACTCGCAGTGTCTTTCACGCCTCCTGGGCGGCCGGGGTTACGCAGGTCATCGATGGAGGAGGTGCAACAACTCCTATACATCGTGGCTCAGTGGCCAATCAGGCATGTATGCACCAGATTGGGAGCTGAGTTTGCGCCCCCGGTGATTACACAGGTCAGGGCGACGCAGGTCACTGATGTAGTACCATGTCGCTACGATATACGTACGTCCAATCTGGTACGATATACGTAGAAGATTGCCGCTGACTTTGCACCCGGAATGGTATATAACCGAGTGGAGGCGTTCTCCAGGTCACACTTGGCTGCCTGACTGTGTGAGGTAGACATGAAGTACCTGGTGCTACCCGTGCTGGCTGTGCTGGCGGCTGCTGGCGGTGGGGATGTGGTAGGCACGCGGTACGGCTCCCCGCCCGTCTACAGTCAGAAGAGCGGCCTCCAGTCCCGGCGGAGACCGTTCCAGTCAACCCTGAAGCCGGCCCCGCCCTACGGGTCCCCGTACGAGTACTACCCCCAGAGACCGTACATCGACTACCCCCTGCAGCCTTACGGAGATCTCAGTCGTCTACCTGCTGGAGCCTACCGTGGACCACCATACGGATTGGCCCCTGTGGCACCTAACGGAGGCTTCTTGGGGCCGCTCAGTGGAGACCATCCTACACTGCCTTATGGAGACTATCCGAAGCTTCCTTATGAAAGCCATCCCGGTCTTGCTCCTGGATTATATCCTCCGTCGCCCTATTCTGGCATTGCTGGACCGTTTATAAATGACGTCTACCCTCACCGGCGTTACGGAAATTATCTCGAACCTCTCCGTGGAGACGCTGAACTGAGTGCACCACCTCCTATCTTGCTCTCCAAATACCCCAATAAATTCAGGAACAACTATCCTAAGCCACCGTTCGCAGGATACTCCAAGCCGAGCGTCACCACCACCGCGAAGCCGTACTCCTTCAGCTACGGCCTAGTGGATGTACGTGGCAACGACTTCGGCGCGTCCGAGGAGTCCAATGGAGAGGAGGTGCAGGGCCAGTACAGCGTGCTGCTTCCCGACGGACGCCTTCAGACTGTCACCTACTCAGTGCAGGGCGACTCCGGGTTCGTGGCAGACGTCAAGTACGAGGGCGAGGCCAAGTTCGTCAATGAGGACGGGGAGGAGGAGGGACGCAGTACGGCGAAGAGAGGACGGGGACCCACTGGCGGCTATCCGGATCACTATCATGTCTAGCTCTGCTGCAGCTTCACAGAAGTACTTGTTAGTACGAATGGTAGTATTGATCAGGAAAGAAGTTGCTGTTCGGCAAACCATATTTATTGAAACAAGTTATGTCCATTGTCTGTGTGTCCGTTTCACATTGTCTGGTGTTTCAATACATGTCTTGTCCTTGTGGAATGTGACGTTTGTTTCTTTCAATTTATGTAGTAACTCGGAAAATGCACACTTCGGTACAAAGCAGTTGCAGTTCTACATATCCCTGGACTTGAGGTGCTCTTACGCGCAATGCACTGTGTCATGACAAAACAATAAACAAAGTTAAAATGTGAGTGTAATTGCTCCAACAATTATGATCCGAACAGTTATGAACCAAACTGTAATTGGATACCGTATCGATAATGCTAGCTGCGCATTAGCCTTCGGCAACGCACGCCGACCATCCAGTCGGAGCCGATAAATGTCACCGGCCCATTAACCAGGGACGTAATCAAGACACCAATATCAGACGATATTATCGTTACCTCAACTACTGAGCGGGATTGGGAATACCAACCACGGCTACCAGTCCCGCTGCCCTCCCCCGGGGTACCCTTACACACACACACAAACACACACACACACACACACACACACACACACACACACACACACACACACACACACACACACACACACACACACACACACACACACACACACACACACACACACACACACACACACACACACACACACACACACACACACACACACACACACACACACACACACACACACACACACACACACACACACACACACACACACACACACACACACACACACACACACACACACACACACACACACACACACACACACACACACACACACACACACACACACACACACACACACACACACACACACACACACACACACACACACACACACACACACACACACACACACACACACACACACACACACACACACACACACACACACACACACACACACACACGCACCCGCACCCGCACCCGCACCCGCACCCGCACCCGCACCCGCACCCGCACCCGCACCCGCACCCGCACCCGCACCCGCACCCGCACCCGCACCCGCACCCGCACCCGCACCCGCACCCGCACCCGCGCCCGCGCCCGCACCCGCACCCGCACCCGCACCCGCACCCGCACCCGCACCCGCACCCGCACCCGCACCCGCACCCGCACCCGCACCCGCACCCGCACCCGCACCCGCACCCGCACCCGCACCCGCACCCGCACCCGCACCCGCGCCCGCGCCCGCGCCCGCGCCCGCGCCCGCGCCCGCGCCCGCGCCCACGCCCACGCCCACGCCCACGCCCACGCCCACGCCCACGCCCACGCCCACGCCCACGCCCACGCCCACGCCCACGCCCACGCCCACATGCCCACGCCACACGCCCACACGCCCACACGCCCACACGCCCACACGCCCACACGCCCACACGCCCACACGCCCACACGCCCACACGCCCACACGCCCACACGCCCACGCACACGCACACGCACGCGCGCGCCGCACGCACGCACACGCGCACACGCGCACACGCGCACACGCGCACACACGCACACACGCACACACGCACACACGCACATACGCACGCCGCGTACGCCGCGCACGCCGCGCACGCCGCGCACGCCGCGCACGCCGCGCACGCCGCGCACGCCGTGCACGCCGCACACGCCGCACACGCCGCACACGCCGCACACGCCGCACACGCCGCACACGCCGCACACGCCGCACACGCCGCACACGCCGCTCACGCCGCACACGCCGCACACGCCGCACACGCCGCACACGCCGCACGCGCCGCACACGCCGCACACGCCGCACACGCCGCACACGCCGCACACGCCGCACACGCGCACACGCGCACACGCGCACACGCGCACACGCGCACACGCGCACACTGTCCGGATATCAAGTGGGCCGCTGACTGTCCGGATATCAAGTGGGCTGCTTTTCTGGCGGTGTTTGCACCACTACTGAACAGTGTGGCACCCAGCCGGCGTGTGAGGCTCCCGCCGCCTGGTGCACCGCGCATCACCGACGCCACGCGGGAATTGCTGTCGCGGCGCCGCGCGCTGCTCAGCCCCGCGGCCTGCAGCCGCGCCGAGTATAAAGTGGTGAACCGGCAGTGTCGTGCGGCCATCAGACGCGATCACGCCGCTTACTTTGCTGATCAGCTGCGCGAAGCAGGGCCATCGAAGATGTGGGCAGTGCTGCGGCCGGTTGTCGGGGCGGGGAAAAGTGTCACCGCAGTCACGCCGGCTTGTACGCCGGACGCTCTAAACGCGTACTATGTAGGTGTGAGCCCCGCAACGGCGGCTAGTGTCCCGACTCCGCGGACAGCTCTGCCCGTCAGGATACCCCGCATCCTAACATGTGCCTTCCGACTGCAGACCGTAACTTTTGACGCGCTGTATTCTCTCATTTATTGCATGAAAAGGTCAGCATTTGCCGGAATGGACGGAGTCAGTGTGGAAATGTTCAGACGATTCTTCTATGGCATAGGCCATGTTTTGTTGGACATTGTTAACTGCTCGCTGGAGACCGGATTGGTGTCAACCACGTGGAAGCATGCTTTGGTGACTGCTATCCCCAAAGGTGCAGACAGTTCGCAGCCGTGTGACACCAGACCGATTTCCATGCTTCCTGGTGTTATGAAAATTGTCGAGCGCGTGGTGCAGTGTCAGGTCACCGAATACTTTGGCGAGCACCAGTTGTTCGCGGACGCGCAGCACGGCTACCGGCGCAGCCGATCCACCGAGACGGCGTTGGCAGTGATTACCGACAGTGTATATGGGGCGATGGACAGCGGAGAAGTATCGATTCTTGTACTCCTCGATCTTTCGAAATGTTTTGATGTTATAAATCACGAAAAGATGCTAGGAAGGCTATGCTTGCACAATGTTGACACCACTTGGTTCCGACATTACCTTCAGGGCCACTCATCACAAGTAAAAGTATGTAACACCGACGGATCTGTCATTTTTTCGAAGTCTCTGCCAATCTCATCCGGGGTTTTTCAAGGTGGATCGCTCAGCTGTTTATTGTTTTCCATATTCGCGAACGATATGTGTCTGCATGTGCCGGATGTAACGATCGTGCAGTTTGCCGATGATACCCAGCTGTTGGTGTCCGGCAAAAAAGCTGACCTGGCCAGCCTGATCTCGAGAATGGAGAGAGCTCTATCAAAGCTGTTAGCATGGTTTTGTTCCAACGATATGAAAGTGAACGCATCAAAAACCCAGATGATTGTGCTCGGTACGCGCCATATTCTTAAGGGACTGCCATCCGTTAGCATCAGATTTGCCGGTGCCACTATCCATGAGTCCGCAACTGTTAGAAACCTGGGCCTCATCATGGATAAGAACCTGTCGTACCATGACCATGTCAACCATGTTGTGTCGAAGTGCACAGGGGCGCTGCTGGCGCTTAACCACGCGAAGCATGTGCTACCGCCCTTCACACTGAAACCGATCGTGACCTCGCTTGTCGTGTCTACGCTACGATACTGCATAACTATTTATGGTACATGTGGTACCACTGAACTACGCCGGGTGCAGAAAGTGCTCAATTTCTGTGCGCGTGTAATAGGCGGCCGTCGAAAGCAAAGCCATGTGACCGATGTCCTTAGAGACTTGAAGTGGCTGAGCGCGGCAAACCTAGTCCTGTACCATAGAATATGTAACGTGCGAACTATTAGACAGACAGGCCAACCATCCAGTATAGCATGTACACTAGAGAACGCGACAGATCATGGCCACGACACCCGGAATGCCCAACGACTGCGGCTACCCCGAATACGCACCGAGGCGGGAAGAAGGCAGCTGGTGTACAGCGGTGTTGACGCCTATAACGAGTTTTGCACAACCTATGATGGACAGTCGTCCTTCAAAGGAGCACTCAGGCTGCATTTACTGCAGAACCAGACATGAACACGGTCGTTTAGACGATTCATTGTGACGACGAATGCGTGACGTGTTGATTGTGATGTGTGCTAGCTTTTAACCTTTTGTATCTTTTGACATTGCGTTAATGAAAAGCCGCAAATGAGCGGATTTAACGTGAATAAATGAACTGAACTGAACTGAACACGCACACACGCACACACGCACACACGCACACACGCACACACGCACACACGCACACACGCACACACGCACACACGCACACACGCACACACGCACACACGCACACACGCACACACGCACACGCGCACACGCGCACACGCGCACACGCGCACACGCACACACGCACACACGCACACACGCACACACGCACACACGCACACGCGCACACGCGCACACGCGCACACGCGCACACGCGCACACGCGCACACGCGCACACGCGCACACGCGCACACGCGCACACGCGCACACGCGCACACGCGCACACGCGCACACGCGCACACGCACACGCGCACACGCGCACACGCGCGCACGCACGCACGCACGCACACACGCACACACGCACACGCGCACACGCGCACACGCGCACACGCGCACACGCGCACACGCGCACACGCGCACACGCGCACACGCACACGCACACGCACACGCACACGCACACGCAGGGGCGGATCCAGAAAATCTTCAAGGGGGGTCATCAATTGCAGCGGAGCCCCTATCTATACCCAAATCTGAAAACTCAACGGATTTGGTCCACTATATTCTGAGGGTGCCCCTATTTCAGCACACACACAAAAAAAAAAGTTGACAAAACATTGGCTATAGGTATTTGCAATATTAGTCTTACCATTTCTATCATTTTCTTGAACTCAGAAATAGGCAGGATTTTGCGAAGGGATTTTGCGAAAGCTTGAAGAAAATTTGCCTATTATTGCACTATTATTATATACTATTATTGCGCCGCGAAGCGGCAGAAAAAAAAAATGAGGTTTTGAGCTGGCTGGATAACTAATTTTTGCTATTGGAACCAGGATGCAGAGTGAAAACGAGGAAATATGTCTGGAGCAAAAGGTGGAGTCAAAAGACATGTTGCCACCGCATTTAAGGCCAAAGGCGGGACATGGCCCCGACATGCCCCCCCCCCCCCCCTGCGGTCGCCAGCGTGTACAGTCTATATAAGACCATTTTGTACTGGAAAAGAACACTGATTGATTTGCGCCTCGGAGCGGCCCGGAATATTTTGCTTATTTTGTTTTGGTCTGGATAACTAGACCCTAAAAAATCGAAAGGTTCTATAATCTATATACATATCAGCCGGACAGCCGGACAGCCGGACAGCCGGACAGCCGGACAGCCGGACAGCCGGACAGCCGGACAGCCGGACAGCCGGACAGCCGGACAGCCGGACAGCCGGACAGCCGGACAGCCGGACAGCCGGACAGCCGGACAGCCGGACAGCCGGACAGCCGGACAGCCGGACAGCCGGACAGCCGGACAGCCGGACAGCCGGACAGCCGGACAGCCGGACAGCCGGACAGCCGGACAGCCGGACAGCCGGACAGCCGGACAGCCGGACAGCCGGACAGCCGGACAGCCGGACAGCCGGACAGCCGGACAGCCGGACAGCCGGACAGCCGGACAGCCGGACAGCCGGACAGCCGGACAGCCGGACAGCCGGACAGCCGGACAGCCGGACAGCCGGACAGCCGGACAGCCGGACAGCCGGACAGCCGGACAGCCGGACAGCCGGACAGCCGGACAGCCGGACAGCCGGACAGCCGGACAGCCGGACAGCCGGACAGCCGGACAGCCGGACAGCCGGACAGCCGGACAGCCGGACAGCCGGACAGCCGGACAGCCGGACAGCCGGACAGCCGGACAGCCGGACAGCCGGACAGCCGGACAGCCGGACAGCCGGACAGCCGGACAGCCGGACAGCCGGACAGCCGGACAGCCGGACAGCCGGACAGCCGGACAGCCGGACAGCCGGACAGCCGGACAGCCGGACAGCCGGACAGCCGGACAGCCGGACAGCCGGACAGCCGGACAGCCGGACAGCCGGACAGCCGGACAGCCGGACAGCCTTACTACCCTGGGTAAGCCGCCTCTGCATCTGTATAACCAAGGTCTGTAAAGATAAGGTTGTGCCATATGACAAAATCACGTGACCAAGCGATTATGAACCGATCAGCAAGATTTCGAGTTAGCCACTAGAGAATAGCACGTGCAACCACTCCCGGGGCTCCTCCGCTTTTTTGGACCTTCACTTTTTTCCACGTGCCGAAACTCCCATTGGATTAACATAGCGAGTCGTGGAAGCGTAATCACTAATGTAAAACGAAGTATGATGCCAGCCCGTTGAGACAAAAGCAATCATAGGACGATGTGCACAAATAATTGGAGTTTTTTATGATATTTTTTTTATTTTTTTCACCTTCATATTTTGCAGTAGCATGGCTCCGGAGCGGACAGCTCCATACCAATGGCAACGGTTTTTGGTGGTTTTGACCTAATTTGGTCCACTTAGAGTGAACCAATCTGGATAAAACGTAATACGGCACCGTTCTGGACCACGCCGGATCGAATGGTGAAGAAATCACGCAAATCAGTCCCATAGCCTCGGAGCATGGGTTTGCCTGCAACAGTTGTTGGTGGTTTTTGTCCAATTTGGTCCACTTATAGTAAGCCAATCTGTATTAAACGCAAAACGGCACCGTTTTGGACCACGCCGGATCGAAAGGTGAAGAAATCATGCAGATCGGTTCTATAGCCACGGAGTATGGGTTTGCCTGCAACTGGTTTCGGTGGTTTTGGTCCAATTTGGTCTACTTAGAATGAACCAATCTGGATAAAACGCAAAACGGTACCATTTTGGACCACGTCGGACTGAATGTGGACAAAATAATGCAGATCAGTTCAATAGCCTCGGAGCATGGGCTTGCCTGCAACGGTTTTTGGTGGTTTTGGCCCAATGTTGTCTACTTAGAGTGAACCAATCTGTATAAAACGCAAGAGGGCATCGTTTTGGACCACGCCGGATCGAATGGTGAAAAAATCAAAATAATGCAGATCGGTTCCATAGCCACGGAACATGGGCTTGCCTGCAACGGTTTTGGGTGGTTTTGGCCCGATTTGGTCCACTTAAAGTGAACCAATCTGTAAAAAAACGCAATATGGCACCGTTTTGCACCATGCCGCATCGAATGGTGCAGAAATCACGCAGATCGGTCCCATAGCCTCGGAGCATAGGCTTGCCTGCAAAATTGAACTAAAGGTTTGTATCCAATTTGGTTAATTTAGATTAGACTAAAGTATATAAAACGCAAACGGCACCCATTCCGACCAGTTCAAATTGAATGGTGAAAAAATCACTCAGATCGGTCCAGTAGTTTCGAAGCATGGGCTTGCCTGCTAATCTGGACAGTTTTTTAGACCCTCCCTATTCAATACATACAAAACATGGGTGCATTTATCATGTGACCAAGCCCGCCCTCAGCTGATGCAATACGAAATTGTTAACATTCATATTGACATATATAAAGTCAACTCCTCATATTAATTTATTACTGATCAATATTCATAGATTGGTCAGTAATAAATTAATACGAGGAGTTGACTGTTTAGCAATAATAAATGTATCACGTGATCAATACCTACACCCCTACACCGGCAAAATAATAGTGCGGCAAAACAATAGCCGAAGTGCACCAAAAAAAATCAACCTTTGGACCTGCCATATATGGTCATGATCCGCCCCGTTATGGTCACGTGGCATTTGAAGGGGGTTGTGTATAACATGGCTAGTACAACCCCACACAAGACTGTCGTGGTGACCGCAATCGGCGCTTCTGACGTATGAGCTTAAGATCGATTTTAGAACGCGTTGCTCATCTTTTTAGAGCTTGAATCCTCATAACTAGACTCCACCCTCCCCACTCGGACCTCGGCAAATGCGCTCACCTGCGTAGACGGGGCGGAGCAGCGGTTGCGATATCAGCGCAAGTCAGCTGCATTGATTTAACGATGGCAGGACGCAGAGGACGCAACCTATAATCGTCTTTTCACCCAATTAACAACAAACAAACCATTACGGTCTTCTGTCGCTAATATGAGATTACATAATTGTGTAATTAGACATACAAGAGAAGGTACTTAGAAAATGCCTACGCCCATCGACTTCTGATTGTTCCAAAAAAGTTAAGAACAATTGCAAAAGGTCACTTAACAAAGCCTTATGTATGTTGTAAACGTCGGGAAAGGGTGTTCTTTAACGTCTATCTGCCACAACGGAAAAAGTGGTTTAATTACCACGGGATTGTATCCATTTATATTTCCACCCGTCCCACACCATTTTGGTCAAGTATGTAGAAGCCTGCCGTGGGACGGCTGACCTCGATAAATCATCTATATATAATATTCGTAAAATTAGGAGACATCTTGGCTGGTCCTAAAGTTACGACAATAACCGCCATTTTGTTCGCGATCTGGACGGCGGATTCGGCTTGTTTACCCCAATCTCTATCATAGCCTCCCCTCCCCTCTCTGCTATGAAAATGCTGCATCAGCAACCGAAACCTCATAACTCGGTGTTTTGCAATCTGTTTTGCAAATCCCCGTGTCTACACTAATCGGGCGGACTCGTTTTCTTCACCTCAGTATTAAAGAAC
>JAXIVJ010002582.1:50000-107032 GCA_036785665.1 Chirona hameri
GACGTCTGCCACGAACCCGGAGTCGCCCTGCACTGAGTAGGTGACGGTCTGAAGGCGTCCGTCGGGAAGCAGCACACTGTACTGGCCCTGCACTTCCTCTCCGTTGGACTCCTCGGACGCGCCGAAGTCGTTGCCACGTACATCCACTAGGCCGTAGCTGAAGGAGTACGGCTTCGCGGTGGTGGTGACGCTCGGCTTGGAGTATCCTGCGAACGGTGGCTTAGGATAGTTGTTCCTGAATTTATTGGGGTATTTAGTGAGTAAGATAGGAGGTGGTGCACTCAGTTCAGCGTCTCCACGGAGAGGTTCGAGATAATTTCCGTAACGCCGGTGAGGGTAGACGTCATTTATAAACGGTCCAGCAATGCCAGAATAGGGCGACGGAGGATATAATCCAGGAGCAAGACCGGGATGGCTTTCATAAGGAAGCTTCGGATAGTCTCCATAAGGCAGTGTAGGATGGTCTCCACTGAGCGGCCCCAAGAAGCCTCCGTTAGGTGCCACAGGGGCCAATCCGTATGGTGGTCCACGGTAGGCTCCAGCAGGTAGACGACTGAGATCTCCGTAAGGCTGCAGGGGGTAGTCGATGTACGGTCTCTGGGGGTAGTACTCGTACGGGGACCCGTAGGGCGGGACCGGCTTCAGGGTTGACTGGAACGGTCTCCGCCGGGACTGGAGGCCGCTCTTCTGACTGTAGACGGGCGGGGAGCCGTACCGCTTGCCTACCGCATCCCCACCGCCAGCAGCCGCCAGCACAGCCAGCACGGGCAACACCAGATACTTCATGTCTACCTCACACAGTCAGGCAGCCAAGTGTGACCTGGAGAACGCCTCCACTCGGTTATATACCATTCCTGGTGCAGAGTCAGCGGCAATCTGGTACGTATATCGTACCAGATTGTACGTACGTATATCGTAGCGACATGGTACTACATCAGTGACCTGCGTAACCCTGGCCTGTGTAATCACCGGGGGCGCACACTCAGCTCCCAATCTGGTGCATACATGCCTGATTGGCCACTGAGCCACGATGTATAGGAGTTGTTGCACCTCCTCCATCGATGACCTGCGTAACCCCGGCCGCCCAGGAGGCGTGACAGACACTGCGAGTGATCGGCGAAACAGCGCCGCGCGTGCCGACTGACCATCAGTCGGCGGCGTGTGCGTGCCGTCCGCAGACATTTCACCGCCCGCCAATGTCCGCAAATGCAAGCAGGTCGTGCGGCCGCGAGGAGGACCACTTGCCGCAGCTGCCGCCGCCGCCGCCGCCGTGGCTGCCGGCGGCGGCGGCGGCCGTAATGACGTCATGGGGGTAGTATCTGCCGCCGATCTCACCCCAATCATACGGCACGACCCACGCGGCGGCGCGGCTGTTGCTCAATGTCGCCGGTGGTCGCTGTAATGTGGGCAGCCTGTAATGGCAGACACTGGGCTGCGGGCACCGCTGCACCCAGGTCACGTCGACAGGTACTGTCTGAAGTCTGGTCGGGCACGTTGACAGGTGCTGGCTGAAGTCTGGCAGGGCACGTGGACAGGTACTGTCTGAAGTCTGGCCGGGCACGTCGACAGGTACTGTCTGAAGGCTGGCCGGGCACGAAGACAGGTACTGTCTGAAGGCTGGCCGGGTACGCAGACAGGTGCTGTTTGAAGTCTGGCCGGGCACGTCGACAGGTGCTGTCTGACGTCTGGCCGGGCACGTCGACAGGTGCTGTCTAAAGTCTGGCCGGGCACGTCTTCAGGTCCGTCAGCAGCGTCAGGATCCGTCCGATCAATCAGCGAACACCAAATGAGTTCCGCAAATGAGAAATGAGGTCCGAAGTTATTGAGTGGCCCCATGCTCTAAGCGTGAAGCGAGGGTGGTACCTAAATGCTTCGGATGCTATCCTGAACAATGAACAAGAGAGAAGTTGAGTGTTTAGACCTATATATAGTTATATACCTATATATTCACATGATTGGTATAGTATTTGAGTTGTTACTATATCAATACAATCTGAGCGATGAGAACAAAAATGGTTGAAACCCGTTTTCTTATCTCCGATAACACTTATCAGAAAAGTGGCATGTTGGTTTTGGCGGCGTTTCTGGCCACTATTTCCATGCCGCACTAAAAAGGCAGAGGGAATGTGTATGCACACACATCCGGAACAACACGAGTTAAACTAGACGCTTTACATCGAATGTGTGTGCTTGTGTTCTCTTTATATTACAGTAATTAAAAAATACAAGACTGAATACAACATAAAGAAAATAGCGGACTGGTTTGGAAATTGAAATTTTATCACACCATATACTTGCGCTTTACCATGTGAGCAATACGACAAAATCGATTTGCCGCAGTACAAACATCATTTGTAAAGGACACGTGGTTACCCACATTGAAGCTGCAGTAGCCACTAATGCAATGTGTATGTGCTCTGGGTGCGCTGAGAATCGCTTTAAGCGTGTCACTGCTGGCGATTTTATCAGCCTGACTGAACCCGCCCAGCCAATCATGGAAATTGGCGGGAGCGTTTCCCAAAACTGTCAGCTAGCTCGTCCCATATATCAGCAGGGCGTAATCGCCTAATGGTTTTCTGTGGTCAGACGGGGGCGTGTGTCGGATGGTGTGGCAGCGTGGCAAGTGTCGGCTGGTGAACGCCGCTGAAAAGGGGGAAAGTCAGGGTAAAATCAGAACAGACTGTGTGCGGCTTATTGTTTATTGTCACAGAAGCTAACCAGATCCGCATAAAATGGGCTATTCCCTGGTCATTGTCATACATGTTTCGTATTACTCAACATACACTGCTAAAAACGAACAGTCAAGTACATACATAATAACATACAATATTGCACCTTCTATAACCACCTTCACTGCAAGCCAGCAAGTTTTATGTATTTTTTTTAATTTGCTCATTGGAAGTCCGTCAGCACCCTTGGCTATGACAAGCGTGTTGTACATAGTCACAGATCGGTAGATAAAAGCTCTCTTTCCATAGTTGCTTCTGACGCGCGGCAGGCTAAGGTGGTTCGATCAGAGTAATAGAACAACGGGTAGAACAGTAAGGAATGTAACGCCCAAATGAATTAGACAAGATATAATTTTATCGTAATTTGTTGTCTATTATAAATTTAAGGTATTATTTGCTATCAATAACTTCTATTTCCATAGATTACATCTTTATTTATTGAATTAAACGCCAGCAAATATACGAAGTAGTAGTCAAAGTAGTGTATTTGCAGTACATGTAGTAGTATTTGGAAGCGATCATATTAGATTCTACTACGAAGTAGTAGTCGAAGTAGTGCATATTTCAGTACTGTAGTAGCATTTGGAAGCGATCAGCGGTCGTTCAGATATTTGTTAACCACCAAACCCATTTAACCCCTTTACGCCCGGAATATTGAAACATTATCAATACAAACGTAGCTAAGATGTATCTGTTCCAGAAGTCGGATTTAAAATATGTACCATAGATTACGAGCCAGTCTCGTCTGAAAATCATCGATTTAACATGGGAACCCTATGGTGCAGTAGGTTTTTAACGCCCAAACGCCCGAGTGCTGCCAATTGTTACTGGTGGGGGCTGGGTTCGATGTGCACGTGTTACGGGCCGTCCTGTCTCGATTCACGTGTATGTACTGTGAGATTGAATTCGGCTGTCCTATCACCAGTATCTTGTGCAGAAGGCACAAGTCCGAGTAGGTGACGAGATTTTGGGCCGGTAGCCAGCCTAATGTGGCGATACAGTCCGAAATGTGGTCATATTGTCGGCGCCCTGATACTATCCTTGCTGCGAAGTTTATCACCTTTTGTAGTTTAGCAATTTGCCCTGTGTTGGCACTTCCATACACCTGAATGCGCACGTGCGAAAGCACGAGTGCATCGACAATCCGTGGCAGGAAATGACGCGGGAGGAGATGACGGGCGCTGGCGAGACCTATTAATATACCAGTACACTTGCTAATACCATGTACAACATGTGGTTCCCACGACAGGTTACAGTCCATTTTCACACCGAGGTTTCGAACACATTTGGTTGGCTGTAAGGTTTCACCTAAGAACTGCACATTCACATGCCCTTACCCTACGTACGGCAGCTGACGTCTGTCTCCGATCAGAATCATCTCAGTCTTCGCTGCGTTTATCTTCATACCATTTTGGGCGAACCATATACCCATAATTTCGAGCAGCTGACCAAGGGCAGTCTGCAGCTCTCCGAGACGAGCGCGAGGCCCCGTTACACCGACCTGTGTGTCGTCTGCGAATCTAGTCATGATGACATTGAATCCATTGATTGATGTTGGCAGATGCAATGCTAGATCGTGAGTCGCAATGTTGAACAATAATGGCCCAAGACACGCCCCCTGGAACGTTCCGATATTGATGCTTCTAGGAGATGACAACGCATTTCCCACCCGAACTTGTTGCTTGTGGCCCTCTAGATAGTTTTAAACCATCCTGAACTGATCTGCAGCTGTTCTATCTTTGTAAGCAAGGTAAAATGGTCAATCACATCGAACCCCTTAGATAAATATATCAGAGCCAAAAGAGTGGCCTCAGGGTTGTCCATACCGCGTAAAATGTGGTCTGTCACAGTCAGCAGTGCGGTACTAGTCGACCGATTCTCCGTAAATCCATGTTGTTCTGCACCGCATAAATTGTTCCTGTTCAAGAATGAGCTTACTTCCCTATGCACGATCTTTTCCACGATTTTACATATCACTGGTATGTTCGTGATTGGCCTAAAGTTTGATGCGTCCGTTGGATCACCCTTTTTGTAAAGTGGTATAACTACCGCTCGTTTCCAAAGTTCAGGTACTGTCTCTGACACGATACTGCAGTTCACAATCTGAAGCAGCACTCGCCAGTACACACACTGGTCACGTTGAAGCACTGCTTCAGAACGGACACCGGTATGTCGCCTTCGATACGTGTGACACGATTCGGCATGGAGTAAACAACCGCTTGCAACTCGTCTCTAGTTATCGGCACGAGGTTTAGCACATCGGTATGAACGCGATGCAGACGGGTATGAAGCGGCGCCTGGCCGGACCGTTCAAACTCTGTCACCACAGATTCCCGAGTACAAGTACCCACACTGGTAAAGAACGCATTAAGATCGTCGGCAGTCAGGTTCTCTGGTTCAGTCGGTGCTGTCTTGCTGGAGGCTATGACTGGCCGAACTTGCTGCCACATCTTACTTGGCGGAGCCTCGGCGACCCGCTGCTCCACGTTGCTGCGGTAGTCGGCGCGTATCGCTCGTTTAACCTCTGCGTTGAGATGGCGGTAGAAGTCGTTGTCGTTGGTGGATTTGGCAGCTCTCCGTCGTTCCATCAGTTGTCGGGTGTCTTCGCTGATGGGTGGTGGTCTTGGATTGTACACTCGGTAGCGTCGAACTGGAACGTGCCGGTCGAGTATGCCGTTAACAGCCGTGCTGAATGCTTCCCACTGGTCACTGCATGTGTCGGCTCGTCTGACAACTGCGTGCCAGCCAACGTCTGCCAGGTCATTCAGCAAGCTGTTGGTGTCGAGGAGCTTCCAGTGTCTGCCGGATCTGTATGTGGGCTTAGCTGGAGCTCGCTTGACTTGGAACTGCACGATGACTCTTGAATGGTGGGCCGTGTAGCCGCAGTTTCGAACATCCCATTCGGCGTTCGTGTAATGTTCTGTGTCCGAGTCCGACATCAGTATGTTATCCAGAAATGAGTGCGTGTCGTTACGATGGAATGTTGGCTTATTGACCAGCAGTCGGAGGCGATACTTCTGCAGATCTTGCAGTCTGGTGGATCCTGCAGGGTTTGTTGACGGGTCTGAGTTGAAGTCTCCCGTGATCACTAAGATGCATGTTTCATGTTTGCTTATGACCGTCTGTATTTGTTGTTCGAGGTCGTCATAATCTCTGTCGACCTGAGTGTCAGGTGTAGACGGCGGCCGATATACGCAGGCGATGATGGTTGCTCTTCGTTTGTCTATTTCGGCCTTCAACCAGATGGATTCTAGGTGGGACTGGTCAGCTTGGATCCGAGTATGAAGGCGTTGCACTTGCATTGGCATCTTCACTGCAATTGCGACGCCACCTCCCGACTTTTTCCTGCCGTCAGCTCTGTCAGCCCGGTGTATGGTATAGCCCGGAATGTTGACAAGTCGGTCGGGTGTGCGGGTCTTGAGATTGGTTTCTGTGTAACAGAGTATGCCTGCGTTGTTGATGCTGGTATCTGATGTGATATCAGGAAGTTTCGGCAGTAACGACTGAATGTTGAGCAGTTCCAGTCGGACTGTTGTTGGTGAGGCCCGCGCCAGGCTCAACCCCTGTCCGGCCGCCGACAACCCCCCCCCCCCCCCCCCCAGCCGCCGGCCCGGACGCAGCGCCTCCGCTGCTGCACGGCGCAGCGGCGGCGACAGGGATCCGGCAGAGGGGGAGCCTCCGCGGCGGGTAGATCAGGGCTCGGTCGTAAAGAGTGATGCTGACCGTTGCTGACGTGTCTCTGCTCGGTCCATGGCGACGGCTCTGGATTCTTCGTCCGGCTCGGCAGCCCCGGTGACACTTCCGCCAACCTGTGTACGGCCGATGGTGAGCCGTCTGGTCGGGAGGCGGCGAATGAGTCCCCACCAACGTTGGTTGGCTGAGACCGCACTCTGCCTGGACCGACCCAGTTGCGCAGCAGTGGTGTGCTGCGACCTTGACCGTGAGTTGGCTCCGTCAGCTGATCACCATGGCCTCCCCTCGACTTGGACGAAGGGAGGCCCTGAAGCGGTTGATTCCATCGTATCGTTGTCTCTTGCACTCTCCGCCTGTGTTTTTGTGATGTGACAATATTGTTCCATCGTCTGACATTATGCAGGGAAGGAAAGGATTCGAACCGTTGCATGACCAGTGAACACATAAGACGTGTTGCAGTTCTAACTGTTTCACCGCCTGGACAAAATTCTCATTTGTGTCCAGTCTGCATCTCGGAACATAGCGTCGAGCACATGGAACTGTTTCACCGCCTGGACAAAATTCTCATTTGTGTCCAGTCTGCATCTCGGAACATAGCGTCGAGCACATGGAGCGTCACAGCGCTCCGGCGCGGCCACAATAACATGCAGCTATTCAAGGTGCATGCAACTGTTATTCATATTTTGACGAAATCCATTGCTTTTGGCCACAACATGTTCCGAGGTATGACGATGTTATGCACACATTTCTCAAACTTAATCGTGGTATCGCGATATATTTTTTTTGGTATTATTTGCGTAAACGATGATGCAGATAAAGACATCGCGAGGATGATACAATTCATTAATTTTAAAAATATTTTACGAAATACTAATACGTTGTTATGTTGTTATAGGGCCTTGACTAATACTACGAAATACTATACGATAATAGGTACTATAATACTATACTCATAGGTGTCGATGTATATACCTTTGGGGTGGCCCTCGACCCCCCAATGTTGAGTTTCCCCCCCCCCCTCACCAATCGTACCCTCGCCCTCCCATGTTTATCCTCGCCCCCTTGTTTTTGGCCGCTGGTGGATCCAAGAGGGAGCAAAGCGGCCAAGCCTCCCACACCGCCTGAAATCGGCAAACAAATTGGCACGTTTCCTATTTTAAAAGAAAAACTAAGCAGCTTTTACTAAGAAACGTGTGTTTTAAATCGCCCCTTCATGTATAAAGAGGCGAAATCCGGTGAATGTAATATACATGTGTGAGACTTTTGGGATTTGCTCCACAAACTAACTTTTTTGCCTTTCTGGATCCGCCCTTGTCTCTGGCCTCAGATTAGGCACCTGAAACATACAGGTTTCATTCACAGTGATTCGTGGGAAACCAAGCTTCTGATAATTTATTTAGTTCTACGAACCGTAGACTACCTAATACCACCTTCGTCACGTCGCACGAAAAAACCAGGGGAATATCTGCGAAGCAATGCTTTTCTCCTATATGAAGTTTTTAGTTGTTTCCTTCTCTTACGATCTAGAGGCATTGATTTGGAAGCCGTATTTTAGCGCCGATTTGAGTATAGGATTTTTTTTTAGAGAAAAAATGCGAACGCCATTGACTGGGGGGGGGGGGATATCGGCCCCTGGTTATCTTTCGAACCAATGACCGCAGCGAAACGCGCAAGAAGGCATTCGAAAGCTCAAGACGCATTTAAATCATGCTCGATTTTTGCTTTCTCATTGAGGTCAAATATCAAGTCACGGTAAGGTCAAAGGTCAAATTCGAGGTATTTGAGTGTATAAGCCATACTTCCATCCAAAGTCTTCGATTGCGACCATTACCCCCTCCAATCGAACAGCTCAGGTTTGTTTCACAATGGAAGCACAATTATAAAGAATAGTGCTATCCAATGTTCAACCAACCTTCGGATATCACCCAAAGTGCTCTTGCACATCCCACGTGAGCAAATGTGATAATTTTGGCAAAGGTCACGACCAAGGTCAGGTTACAAAAGGTAACTATGCGCAAAAAAATATACGAAAGCCATGCGACACTTGTTCAATGGATTATTGTACACGTATAATTCGATCGTGATAGTCATTTTACCACCTGGTCTCATTTCAGTGAAGTTAAAACTCGTGTGTAGTGACATCACTAAATTCGCTATATCTCGATTTTGATCGGCAAAATTGCTTCATTTATGCGCAGAAGACGTAAAGTCGGTGTAGGAGAAGGTACCCAAAGTTTCACGTTGACGTCGCTATTTTTTTTTTGCAATTCCAAAAATACGTCAGAGGAGATATCCCCCACAAAGCTCACAACGGCTCGCGAATTCAGTGACGTCATGACGCCATTGCGGTATGTGCATCTACTGATACGTGCCGAGTTGCAACGGCCCTGGACGGAGTTTTGGTGCCTTTTTGAGCGGGTTTCGAGGTCATTGTTGGTGCATACCCCCCCCCCCCCTTTCCCTCCTCTCCAATCACACACACATACCCGGCATGACCCCCTTCCACCAACACCCCTCCCTGCCCCTGTACCACACGGACGGCACCGGACCTCGGCTCGGAATAAATTCTCGGCAATCTCCTGGCCGAAAGACTGCATGCAACTCACTAATACACGTGCTTAACCCGCATTCCATTCGCGGACAGACACAAAACCCTTGCCGTGTTTCGAGTGCAAAAGGGACGCTACTCAAATTCCGTAGCCCGTAACCTGTAGCCGGTAGCCCGTAGCCCGTAGCCCGTAGCCCGTAGCCCGTAGCCCGTAGCCCGTAGCCCGTAGCCCGTAGCCCGTAGCCCGTAGCCCGTAGCCCGTAGCCCGTAGCCCGTAGCCCGTAGCCCGTAGCCCGTAGCCCGTAGCCCGTAGCCCGTAGCCCGTAGCCCGTAGCCCGTAGCCCATAGACCGTAGACCGTAGCCCGTAGCCTGTAGCCCGTAGCGCGTAGCCCGTAGCCCGTAGCCTGTAGCACGTAGCCCGTATCCCGTTCGTAAATCCCGTATCCCGTTCGTGAATCCCGTATCCCGTTCCTGAATCCCGTAGCCCGTAGCCCGTTGCCTGTAGCCCGTAGCTTGTAACCCGTAGCCCGTAGCCCGTTTCCGTATCCCGTTCCCGTAACCCGTTCCCGTAACCCGTTCCCGTAACCCGGTCCCGTAACCCGTTCCCGTAACCCGTTCCCGTAACCCGTTCCCGTAACCCGTTCCCGTAACCCGTTCCCGTAACCCGTTCCCGTAACTCGTTCCCGTAACCCGTTCCCGTAACCCGTTCCCGAATCCCGTTCCCGTACCGTACTCGTTCCGAACATCACCAATCTTGTGTAGGCTTTACAATAAAGAGTTCGGCTTTTAAATATGCGTCAATTTGGTATCCGCCGACGGAGGTTCGTTTTTGCTTAGCATGCTTTTCACTATGGCTGCGATGACTAAATAGCTTGATGTAATGTTTTATTACGCCGAAAAAAATCAGGGCTGAGACCGTTATATTAACACTGTCATTATAACCTTAATGTTTGTCAATATGAATACATTTTGGGTGGTTATTGGGCAAAATTGATTGCGCTTTGCAGCTGTATAATTTTGTATCGTTTATCACCCTCCTGTGTTGACGATATGGCGGTGTGATGAAATACATATTCTAAAATGTTTAATTTATATATTCCAGACCGATTTAAGCTATTCAACATTTAACAGAAAGCTTCGGTTTTCATGCAAAATAAAGCCGGTACCTTCGTATGCAAAATTACGTTTGTTTCAGCTCTTCAAGTCTCATAGGTTAGGAGCACTAATTTTAATCGTGAAGGACGACATAAAAGCGTGATTTAAGTTTGTGAAGCCATTTACTTTGCACGCGCCACCAGCTGGTCGCCGAACCACATTGCATACGCCAGCCCGAACACAACTTAAAGCATAATGTCATGAGGTCAAAACAGCTGATGCCAATAAGTTCGTGGAGACATGAGGAGATATGACTGGTTTTCAATGAAACTCGTAAGGTACTCGATTCCACTGAACGTCATGCTTAGGTATAAATCATGACGAATCGGTGCTCCCATTAGGCTGCCCTGCACATTTAGCACCGGATTTCGTGAACATTTTAACAATAAAGACCTCGAGGTGCTGACTTCAGTGACACCTTAATTGGTGTTGGACTAATAAAACGTGACACATGGTGATGGTTTATAGTCGTAGAACAGTTCGAATCGAGCTCGATTTTTCATTTCCATCATAGCAAATGAACTTACAGCTCGTGCATCACAAAACCGTTTAAAAATGAGTAAAGCACTTCCCAGGCAACTAGGTGTCATCATAAATTTTAACAAAATGGGTGGTGCACTTGGGAAAATTGGGCAGTGCTTTGCCGTTACAGAGGAATGTGCACGGTGAATGGGCTCGATAGACATGCACTAGAGACTTAACAGGACTAAACAGCCTTGACGCACCCCGATCATTCAACAGAGATCTTCGTGTGACTATGCGTAGCAATTACGTCGCTATATCAAGTCGTTCCCGCGACATGTACTGTGGCCCATCACTACCCCTGCTAATGCAGACATAGTTCCTATAAAATAGCAGGCTTTAGACTCGACGTTCCTGACTCAAAATCGTAACTGGGAAGTGTAGCAAAGCTCTGTTCGCTAAACATTCATGAAATAGCTAAGCACTACTAAAAGTCGTCACAGTTATTCGAAAACTAACTCGATGCCTCTGACTACATGGCTTAGAAGTGTCGCTGCTAAGTGTTTATTTTAAAGATGCGTTCGTCCTGTCCGACACCGGACCTTCGCGTATTGTTTCTATTTAATCGATGGCAGTTAATCTTCTTACAACCCCAAGAAAATTTGATGGCGGAAAGCAATCTTTGTTTGTCCACCATTTCTGTTGGTCGTTCTCTGGAATATGGAGTTATTACCGCGCCAATCACTGGATCAGGCTTTTAGTTTGTCTATTATTGTTTTTTTCTTCTCGTTTCTTAGCAAGGCTGTGGCACGGATCCGAATTTGTATTTTAATCGATCTGGTAATAGGTCTGGTTATTATAGTTTACTGAACATAGTCACGAATATGAGACCACAGATATACCTGCTGACCAGCGCTGGCGTCAAAAGCAAGGCGTACACAATGGTGCCCATGAGTGACGGCATTGCCTTACGCCACACGCAAGTCCAGCTGAAACAACTGATGACGCATGTCAGCATTCCGGACAAAACGCTATGTATACCACCTACTGTGGGTGTACGAGTCTGGCCAAAACCAGAGCAGCGATGCAGTATATACGCTGCCTTTTGAGCCGGACGAAGACAAACTTAAGAGTGTGATACATATTAACCAATGATGTTCAATTTGAATCGAGCAATTCAAAAAGGCATCAGAATCACATGGTTCATGAATGTTACTTGAACATTCATATTGGTCTATTGAACATTAATATATACTATTGTATATTCGCCGTATGCATGAGTGATCACCAATGAAGAAAATGTTTCGGCCGGCCTCGCTCGGCATGACGGCAATATGCGCCCATACCAAGGCTGCCCCTCGTCCGTCAAGCAGCGCGCGTCCAAGTTGCGCTAACTTTGGGCCCCGAGCGGCGCGACGTCCAGGCTGCGAATACCCCGGCCGTCAGGAGTCGCGGCCAATTTACTGGGGAGCCGTCGACGACGACGTCAGACGTGTCGGCGGTGGCGTCGGAGACTGGCGGGGGCCGGCGGGCGGTATACTGCGCACCACGGCAGCGTTCCGGTGCACCTGCGAACGAGAGCTCTGAATGATTTAGCGGTCTGCGGCCGGCTGATGCATTGGAACCGATTGAGTGGCCGACCCCGGAGAGAGACGAGCCACTTTTGGCACGGACAGTGTCCGGGACACTTCTGACGAGCCACTTTTGGCGCGGACAATGCCCGCTGAGCCACGGAGTCGGCGACCGCGCTGAGTGTGTGAGACAGGCTCAATTCGATGCTGTCATGGCGCAGTAAAAGCTGACGAAGTAGGGGGACTTCTCACGATGCTCGCCGCACAGTGTGTGATGAACTGGTGCGTTGGCAGAATAGCGAGAAACAGTCGCGGTATACCGTTTAGGTTTAATGACGGCAGGATACAACTGTTTCCATTTTTAGTAGATACCAGCGGTTCTCGCGCGAAGAGGTGACGCCGTTGGCGTCGGTTGTTCTGTTTCTGGTGATGACTAAACAATTTGTTACAAATAAGATAATGCCTGTCGATATCTGTATCTTAACCCTCGCCCTACGGGGGCCTAAAACGACCCCCCCCCCTGAGGTTTTTCTTGCATAACTTTTAAGACATGCGGCGCATCTTGCTGCAATTTTGAGTAGCTAAATATACACCAAGTATACATACGCTGTGAAAATTTAACTGAAATTAGTTGAGCAATTTAGGAAATAATCATGTTTTGATGACGTCATGTTGGTGGAAATACGATAAATGTTTGACAAAATCGTAGAAAACAGAGTTTTAAATTTTTAAATTTTGGGTTTTTCACCCCAAAAATGAACAAAAACTGATTTATAAAAAAAAAATCACCATAAAATCAAAATTTTCAAAGATGTTAAAAAAGTCGGAATATATGTGAGAGAACATGGACAATACTCAATGGACAATACTCAAACCAAATGTCAAAGAAATATCTCTATTTTTGACTGAGCGATGGCTCCCTAAGTGTAAGAAGTTCAAGACGTCATTTTTTTAATAACTTTTTGGGACCTTTTTGACCAGATACGAATAAATAATTACCTTTTCTGTAATTCTGAGACAAAACTGGTCTAGGAACATTACTTTTTATTTACATTTATCAATTTCTCATTTCGAGGTTTTCTGACAGAGCAAAATCGCTGTTCTGGACATGGACGATCGAGGTCATTCACTCGACCTGGAAGGTAACCCGTTGACCCGAAACCTAAAAATTGCATTCTATTCGATTCCACACACAACAGGCAACATGTTGGTTCTGACCGCGTTGCTCTATGTTGCATGGTTTCGAAGTTAACAGGGGGTCTTTTTAGGACCCCCCCCCCCACCCCCACCCCGTAGGGCGAAGGTGAAAAAAACTCCCGTAGGGCGAGGGTTTTAAGTAACTTTGACTTAACCCTCGCCCTACGGAGACCTTTTTCACCTTCGTCCTACGGGGGTCCTAAAAAGACCCCCATGTTAACTTCCAAACCAAGCAACATAGAGCAATGCTGTAAGAACCAGCATGTTTCCTGTCATGAGAGGAATATAACAGTATGCAATGTTTAGGTTTCAGGTCAACGGCTGACCTTCCATGTAAAGTGAATGACCTAAGATCGACCACGTCTAAAAATAGCGATTGTACAAGGCGCTTAGCATAACTTCCGAACGGAGAGAGATAGAGACACCGTAAAAAGTAGCGTGATGCCTGTCATAAGGAAATTCCAATGGCATCTAATTTTGAGCTCCTAGGTCAACTGGTGACCTTTGGGGTCAGGTCAATGGCCCTTTGGGTTCTGGCATGACATTGACGAAAAGTCATAAGTCACGATCTAAAAGTCCTCAACACTTCAAATGTTTATAGGATATGTATAATTGTTGTAAACTCAGCTATTGAAAATTTCAGCAAGATGCGCCGCAAGAGTAAAAAGTGATTCAAGAAAACCCTCAGGGGTCGTTTTAAGACTCCGTAGGGCGAGGGTTAAGTAGCATCTGTATCTTAAGTTTGTAAAAAATTAAGTAACTTATTTGGGGTTACACTAATTCGTTCGAATATTGCATTTATAAACCTGTGATCCGTCAAACTTTTCTTTCACTTTTCAAGCGCAGCATGTTCTTCGAGAATAGTCACTTCGGAACCAATATTCGGTGGCTATTGCAAGCTTTACCGATCCGAATTACGCGGACCAAAATAGGTATTCCAGCGATTTATTAAAACTTTATTTATAACTTTTATATTTGTAAATACGCGTAACTTTCGGTGGATATTTGTCAGAAATGACTGCGCTTCACAGCTGTATAACTTGTATCGTCCAACACCCTCAGGTTTTGACGACAGGGCGGTGTAATCAGAAAAATGTTTTGAAATTGTCAAATGTTATTTACCATATGCCGGGATATCCCTTTAACGTTAGCACGTGAGGGTGGTATAACATTTCAGCTCAATGTTACTTGATCTGGGAAAAAATGTCTGCCCCGGGCCGAAATGTTTTCCCAAATCTCATGCAAATAGCATAAAGAGTGAAAAAACTGCTGAAATTTGTTCAACACTCCTTGGCAGTTGTTTTCATCTTAAGCAAGCATTTATTAAACACGAAAGTCGCTTCCTGAAATCTAAATATAATTGTATTGACAAGTAGCAACATCAGAAATGCATCATCATCATCCTTAGCAGGCACATACCTACACACTGTCCCCCATCTCAGCGGCATATGGTAAATTTCATACCACACTTGGGCCGGAATAATTCTTTGGGACCTCGGTCCGTGCTTTAATTTTCCGCCCTCGACCTTCGGTCTCGAGCGGAATACTCAGCGCGAACCTCGGTCCCAAAGAATTATGTCCCAGCCCCGTGTGGTATTATATAATTCCAAGACGATTTAAATGCATAAATACTGATCGGAAAGGTTCAGTTTTACAAGAATTATCAAACCGGTACATTTTTCAACACAATTGCAAATGTTTCATCGCTTTACATGCGATAGGTTCCGAGTTCTGGCTTTAATCGTGAAAAACATTGTAAATAAAACCATGAAATTAACATTATTTCGACATTTACTTTGCACGTGCCTCGCGCTGCTCGCCGACCCACATTGCATACGCCAGCCCGTTAATTAATTTCTATATACGCCTGTGTTTATCCCGTGCCGATCGGACTCTAAATTACCGAGATATCGACCTTGGATTGCATCGATGTTTCTTGTTTTTGCGCATTTTACACACACCTTTCGCTCGGCTTTTTCTGCATGTTAAACCAATGGAAAAACATTCCCACTTCTGGTGTGTGCTGTGACCGACACAGACATCGGAGCGACTTGATTTTTTGCCGTGGATCGTTACAAAGCTTGAAGCTGTCGTGTGTGCAAATTGCACTGTCATCGGTGCTGCCATCTGTGCTGTGCGCCCCGCTTGCTTCGCTGCGCGAAGAGGCGACGCCGTTGGTGTCGGTTGTGCTGTTTCTGGTAATGACGAAACAAATGTGTTACAAATAAGATCATGCCTGTGGACATCCGTATCTTAAGCTTAATTGTTTAAAATACCGACCATCAGAATTAATTAAATATCCAGTGACCTCGTACTAAGTAGGTACGTACATCAATAAATTAAGGCAGACATTGTATTATTGGATTTTTAGCTTATTAAAACGCCGTCAGTGAAGCCAACGGAGCTTTAATAAGCAAAATGTACGTAAGATTTCATGAAATAATGTTAAAAGTTAAGTAATTTATTTGGGGTTACACTGAATCGTTTGAAAATTACATTTATCAACCTGTGATCCGTCAAACGGGAGTGCGTTTCAAGCGCAGCATGTTCTTCGATAATAGTTACTTCGGAACCAATTTTCAGTGGCATATTGCAAGCTTTACCGACCCGCATTACGCCGACCAAAATAGGTATTACAGCGTTTTATTAAAAGTGTACTTATAACTTTCATGTTTGTAAATACGCGTAAATTGTGAGTGGATATTCGTCAGAAATCACTGCGCTTCACAGCTGTATAACGTTTATCGTTCAACACCCTCAGGTTTTGACGGCATGGCGGTGTAATCAGAAAAGTGTTCACAGATTTCACATTTTATATCCCAAATCGATTTAAATGCATAAATATTTATTAGTAAACATCAGTTGTACATGCATTATAAAACCGGTAGATTTGTCTACACAATTGCATTTGTTTCATCGTCTTACATCGATAGGTTCTGAGTTCTGACTTTAGTTGTGAAAAACGTAAAATCATGAAATTTACATGATTTTGCTATTTACTTTGCACGTGCCACGCGTTGCTGGCCGACCCACATTGCATACACCAGCCCGTTAATTTATCTATACGCCTGTATTTATCCCGTACCGATCGGACTTTAAATTACCGAGATATCGGCCTGGAATTGTATTTATGTATCGCGTTTTTTAGTGCATTTTACACCCACATTTCGCTTGGTTTTTCTGCATGTTATACCAATGGGAAAATATGCCCCTTCTGGCACGTGCTGTGACCGACACAGGCATCGGAGCGACTTGATTTTTTTCCGTGGATCGTCGCAAAGCTTGAAGCTGTCGCGTGTGCAAATTTTACCGTCATCGGTGCTGCCATCTGTGCTGTGCGTGTGGCTTTAAAGAAATGAGGACACACATAAACGACAGACGTACGTCTATAAAATTAGTGATTTAGATATAGATAAGCGGGCGAAGAGGCGACGCCGTTGGCGTCGGTTGTTCCGTTAACTTATTTCGGGTTACACTCAATCGTTCGGAAATTGCATTTATCAACCTGTGATCCGTCAAACGGGAGTGCGTTTCAAGCGCAGCATGTTCTTCGATAATCGTTACTTCGGAACCAATATTCGGTGACTATTGCCAGATTTACCGACCGGAATTACGCCGACCAAAATGGGTATTACAACTTTTATTTCACCTTTATTTATAACTTTCATGTTTGTAAATACGCGTAAATTTTGGGTAGATAATGGTCAGAAATTACTGCACTTCACACTTCACAACTGTATAACTTTCATCGTTCAACATCCTCAGGTTTTGACGGCATGGCGGCTAGGGTGTGTCGTAGACATTTTTTATCGGATGCGAAATGGAGAGTGATAAAAAGTGGTACACGTGTTCAAAATATATAGCAATGTCGAAAAATCCAGAAGAAATAGCGATTTCAGGTGGCGCCAGGCTAATGAAGGGGTCTATGATCGAAACTCCAAGCGTTGCAGTCTCTTATGGCCAGGTGGCCGGAGATGGAAAGCTAACACTATGAGGCGGCGGACGGCGGGCGGGCGCGGACATGTATTAGAAAATCACACTTCCGGGCGGTTTATTGGTCATTTTGCGAGTGCATAAGGGTAGCTTGAACACAATTACGCATTGCACCCGTACTGTGCTCAGTGCATCGTCCAGATTTAATAAATACAATTGTGCACCTTCAATTTGCGACACATAGGTAAAAATACGACATGAAAATTGGAGCAAAACTTACTAGCTGGCAAATGTCTATTTAGCTGATCTTACGAGATAGCGCATAACACTTATAAAATGGCTAAGGGCACATACAAATAGTCTGTCTTACACAATGGCAACTTATGGACTTGCCTTTAAAGACGAAAGTCTTCCTTGCTGCAGAATGATGGCATAACTTTGCGATGCGCGAGACGGGCGCAGATATATAGCCATGCCGATTGTTCTGTCCGACCACGGCTCTTTACGATGCGCGAGGCGGGCGCAGATATAGCCATGACGATTGTTCTGTCCGACCACGGCTACTGAGGCTTCTGGGACCACGCACACGGCTTGCTCCACGGTCTGCGTGAGCACGGGATAGTTCGGGAACTCCATTGGAGAGCGGAGGATTCCCTCGATGGCCTCGTCTGAGACGTCTGCCAGCAGGGGCGGCTCCGTCACCAACTCACACTCCCAGTCGATCATATCGACGTACGTCTCGGCGTCGAAGTTGATGGCAGGAATCTTGTAGGAGCGAACTTATGTTGGGTGCCGCTCCTGCCTACTGCGATGCTGCATAATGGCCTGGACACTGGCCAGCTTTAGCACGAATTGCCGGATCACTGTCTGAGGACATCGAAACGAGCAGGACTTCCGGATGAGCCCAGTATCCATTGCGTTGGATGACCGGCTTGATAATATCCCGGTCAGCATTCGGCAGAGCTCGTGCCAGCTGCACGCGCTGTGGAACAAGTTCTTGACACCCTCCGCACACGACGAACGAAGCTTGGTGAAAAACCACATCGGCGCATAGTGGTTCAGGATAAAGTTTACCGGCCGACGCAGACTCTTTGATGGTCAAACGATGCCTATGTAAGTACAGCAGGATCGGGCTGGAGGCCAGAGTGACCCATCGGGCGTGGTTGAGAGGCCCCACCTTCGTCTCCGCCACAGCCGGTGCAATATTGACTGATTGCACGGCTAGGCAGAGGCGGCAGAGCAGCTGTTGGTCTGAGATCTGCCCGACCCCGCGCGCTGCCCGCCGCATGGTGTTAGCTCACCGGCCCTTGCCGCCTGACCCTTGGAGACTGCAACGCTGGGAGTTTGGATTGTACAGACCTACTGTGACCTGGCGCCACCTAAAGACACCATTTTTGGTGGAAAATTCTGGCGTTTTCTCTACGATTGGCTGCTTGTGCCAGTTTGTATCTCTCTCCAAAAGAAAATTGTGTCCGACGACACACCCTAATGGCGGTGTCATCATAGTTTTTTTAATTGTCAAATTGTATATCCCAAGTCGATTTAAATGCATAAATACTGATCGGTAAGCTTCAGTTTTACATGCATTATAAAGCCGGTACATTTGTCTACACGATTGCAAATGTTGCATCGCTTACATGCGATAGGTTCCGAGTTCTGAGTTTAATCGTGAAAAACGTTGTAAAACCATACAATTAAAATTATTTCGCTATTTACTTTGCCACGCGCTACTCGCCGACCCACATTGCATACGCCAGTCCGTTAATGTATCTATACGTCTGTGTTTATCCCGTGCCGATCGGATTCGGCGAGATAATTACCGAAATATCGTCCTGGGATTGCATCCATGTTTCTCGTTGTTTCGTATTTTACACACATTTTGCTCGGATTTTGCTGCATGTTCAACTAATGGAAAACATGCCCCCTTCTGGCGCGTGCTGTGACCGACACAGACAACGGTGCGACTTGATTTTTACCGTGGATCGTCACAAAGCTTGAAACTGTCATGAGTGCAAATTTCACCGTCATCGGTGCTGCCGTCTGTGCTGTGCGTGTGGCTAAAGAAATGAGGACACATGCATACATACACGGCTACATACTGTACATACTGTACGGCTACAAAATGAGTGAATTAGATACGTTTCGAATCATGTGACAACATATCACAACACTTGTATTTGTTATTGACGAACGGTGGAAGTAGGGGAAACGACATAAATTAATTTGTATATGTAGATATGACGATCACGCTACTTCACCTTTTCTCAATGCGAATCGGCATCTGTTCAACTGAACGTGGCATAGGGCAGGTCACATCGTCAGGCACACTCGAATTTAGACACTCTTCTAACGCTTCGACACATTGCATTAAATCAGAATATCATCTGTTCATATTCGAACAGCGTCAATGGACATCGGCAGGGGCATTTAATATCGACGTAATATCGACCTAATAATAACAAACTAATATCGATTTAATATCGACAATGTATAGTAAGTTGCGATACATTGCATTTTGTTTGATCAATTCTTAATTAATTTAGACAATATAAAATTGACTTCCTTGGTGGAAAATATATTAATTGTATATCAAACAGATACATGGGAACTGACCCGAAAGTACAAATTAATTACTTGTTGATTTGGATCATTCGGTAAAGACATTATGTTGATCAGTGGCGTCACCTAGGCAGCAAATCCTGACAGTCATTGCCTGTTCCCGATACACAAAATGACCTCAAGTCAGGCCAACACTTCTACGCTATTCAGCGTCAAGATGCCGTGACGTCACCGTGCTGTTTATGCGGAGGACCGCGAACGGATCATACAGACCTGGAATGGAAGCGACTACGTTGCCGTAGCCCGGCACCTGAGTGTTCACCTCAGTGGCACCTGAATTTCCGCAACGTAGATCAAATAAGTATCTCGCAAAGTCTGGTGAAGAAAAAAAAACGATTGAACTAAACGGTACATATTGCGAACCTACACGGAATGGACAAAACATAATACAAACTTTCTCAATTTCAATTTTGCCGTCAACGAAACTGAATGACGCCTGCCTAAGTCAACTAAAACTTGCCTATATCTGATGAACGCTGTCAGCACCATTGCATTTTGTCAGAATCCAGTGACCAGTGTTGACACGGTGCACTTTGTATATGTCCAATGCCCTTTGCCGCGGGAGTGTGTTACGCCGATATGAGATGCACTATGTCAAACAGTATGTTAGCTGACGGCATAAATGAGATCTGCCGAGTTGAGCTGAACAGACGCCGATTCGTATTAAGAGAAGGTGTTTTAACTTTTTCCACAGGAGTATATGCTAGAAAAACTGCGAGCATAATAACGTAATTAAACTCCCAAAATTTGTCATCTCAAAGGTGATGTCATTTAAAAATGATATGTGTTTAAAGGTGTATGTGTAGGCTCATATTAACGTTGTAATGATTACCTGAGCGAAATGCATTAATTGCCTTGCATATAATATAACTGCCACCCAACACCAGACATAAATGGCGGTGATGATCACCGACACTTGCTGGAACGATCGGCATTAGCAACTGCCGGCTACTTAAGAAAGACATAAAAACGTCAGCAATAGAAATGACGTCATATGTCTGGGTTAAGTTCACGTTGTAAATGTCCCACAGCTTCTCTGGGAATTTTGTCATAATTGCAAATATTATAAGTGTATCGACAAATTAAGCTATTTGTTTACTGCCTTGCTTTGCCTTGCCTTGCCTTGAGAACGTGTCGTTGGCAATATTGTTCTATTTTAATGGACACCTCCCTCATTCCAGTTGGAGTTCGTATTTGTACGTTCGTTTCAGGTAGTGAGTGAGCCACCTGTCGAAGGGGCCTCTTCAAACACGAACCTAGCCGGAAAGTTTGTCTTGGTTATTTAAACTTCTGACTTTTGATGATTCTTCTCCCCGCTTCTTGTAAGTTGCTCGGTGAAGAAGACCTGCAATCTAAAGCGCATGTGTATCGCTCCATCTCTGTATGATTCTTTCCAGATTGTGTGCCTGTCACTGGTATAGCGGAACAATGTCCTGTAGTTGATCGAGTTTAACTGTCCTGCTTTCAAGCTGTTCAACTTCGTTCAATGTCAATAGGTTTCAGACTATTTTCCTCACGAAACTTAGTGCTTATGATATTCTTGTGTGTTATTTCCTGCATTAGCAAAGCCGACTTTCGAAAAGGACGTTCAGTTCGAATATACCAACAATCGTTACGTTACAGTAGTGTCACACAGTCACCATCGTACCGGAAACCGTACCGGAAACCGTGTCACCCAGTCACCATCGTACCGGAAACCGTGTCACACAGTCACCATCGTACCGGAAACCGTACCGGAAACCGTGTCACACAGTCACCATCGTACCGGAAACCGTACCGGAAACCGTGTCACACAGTCACCATCGTACCGGAAACCGTACCGGAAACCGTACCGGAAACCGTATCGGAAACCGTACCGGAAACTGTACCGGAAACCGTACCGGAAACCGTACCGGAAACCGTACCGGAAACCGTACCGGAAACCGTACCGGAAACCGTACCGGAAACCGTGTCACCCAGTCACCATCATACCGGAAACCGTGTCACACAGTCACCATCGTACAGACCGGAGCATTAGGTGTCGCTATTCGGTATTCCCGGCTTTTTATTCCATAGAGCTTGCATCAAAGGAACAACATATATAGTCCATGCATTGATCAAGCTTTACTACACCTTTTCTTAATGGAATCGGCATCTGTTCAACTGAACGTGGCATAGGGCAAGTCATATCGTCAGGCACACTCGAATTTAGACACTCTTTTAACCAGGGCTGCGGAGTCGGAGTCGGAGTCGGAGTCGGATTCGGTCAGAGTCGGCAGTTTTGGCCGGAGTCGGAGTCGGAGTCGTTAAAATCTCATCGACTCCGACTCCGGTCCGGAGTCGGAGTCGACTTTTTGTCAATCGGCGATTACTTTGTTCGGTAGAATAATTGTCTGCCTAGGGACATTAACTGTGCACCCCTTTCGATAAAAATGAGTGGAAAATGAAACCTATAGTTTACTCATCTAGCGGTAGATTTCCGCCTGATGAAGATAGGGCAATAATTTTAACGTTATCTGCTGATTTTTGGGGTTTTGGACGCACCGATTCTTATGGTCACACGGCGCCCATTTTAACATCATTGTGCTCGTTCCGTCAAGGAGATTTGAAGCATACCATGGTGACCAGGTTACCTAACTTAACTTCAAAATTTGAACTCAGATCAAGGTAATTCAAGGTCATGTGGTGAGCCAGGACAGGTATGTCGTGCTGCGCAATGTCGGACGCGTCTCGACGAGACATACACAGTGGTGTCAGTCGTGCTGCTCAATGTCGGACGCGTCTCAACGAGACATACACAGTGGTGTCAGTCGTGCTGCTCAATGTCGGACGCGTCTCAACGAGACATACACAGTGGTGTCAGTCGTGCTGCTCAATGTCGGACGCGTCTCAACGAGACATACACAGTGGTGTCAGTGGTGAACCAGGTATGTCGTGCTGCGCAATGTCGGACGCGTCTCAACGAGACATACACAGTGGTGTCAGTGGTGAACCAGGTATGTCGTGCTGCGCAATGTCGGACGCGTCTCAACGAGACATACACAGTGGTGTCAGTGGTGAACCAGGTATGTTCAGCTGAGCGCGTCGCCCAGAGCGGACGCGAGCGCTGCTCGCTCCTCCCCGTTATACCCTTTGCCTTCCCCCGTGTGAGTGTGAGTGAGAGTGAAACTTTATATAGCGAATTACCGCAAGACCAAAAAGCCAGTGATCAGTGTCAACATTCTTCTGATCTACAAACATCATCATGCTTCGAGATATCGCTCGGCTGCTGGTCCTGCTCGCGGTGGTACGGGTTGTAACCATCGTAGCCTGTCCGGCCCCAGCACCACCACCGAGGCCGCTGTCCCGCCGAGCAGCCGACCGCCAGCTGAGGCACTACACCACCCACCGACGACCTGCCTCGCCGAAATCGCCTCGTGACCGTGACCATGCCAGTGACAACAATCCATCGGACCTGAACATATCATCGCCGTCACTCTTTACACCGTCCGCCGCCCGGCCGTCAGCGGTGGAAAACGCCCGAGCCCCACGGACGACCGCGTGTGTCTCCCCAGACGTGGAAACCGGCGACGGACCGCTGGCACCCTCCCAAGGACAAAGGGGTGTTTTGCCGCCGCCGCCGCCGCCTACGGATCGTCCCGCCCCCCGGGCGGCCGCGCCCCCACCGGCCGGCGGCCCGCCTGGCCAGAAACGCAGCGGCGGTCGGAGGCCCCAACGTCGCGGGGCCCGGGGAAGACGGGGGCGTGGCAAACAAAACACCGAGGCGGCGATTCCACTCACCGACCGGTGTGCTCCTGACACCGGACTCCTGATCGGCGCTCTTAACATTCAGAGCATGAAACCGAAGCTGCTGGAGCTGACAGAGGTGATCAGTCGGCACGACTTTGACGTCATCCTGCTGTCGGAGACATGGTTGCGCCCCACCACCCCAAATCGCCTGATGGTGATCCCCGGCTACTCGATCAGCCGAGCTGACCGACCAGACGGCAGCGGCTACGGTGGGGTCGCTATCCTCACGAAAACCACCATAACATCAGTAGCGCTGAAGCTGAGCGTCTCCTCGCACCCCGGTTGCTTGCTCGAGTCTCGGTGGGCGCTGCTAAAGCTTGAGCGGAACCGACAGCTGATCGTTGGCTCGCTCTACCGGCCACCTCGACACTCTGATGCCGCCCTGCGCGCCGACTTCGCTGACCTAGAGACCCAGCTACAACGAGTATTAATTGACCACCCAAAGGTCCCATTTGTCATCTGTGGCGACCTGAACTGTGATATCATGAAGGACCAGAGCTTTCGCGCGCGTGTACACCTCAGTGACTTTTTAGCTGACTACTCCCTCGAGCAGCTAGTAACCGTTCCAACTTATACTTCCGGGTCCCTCTTAGATGTATGTATCGTCAAAAATCGTGAGCCGGTACGTGATTGTAGTGTTACTTTCTGTCACTTCAGCCCACACAAACTCATTCATGCAGTTATTGATGTCCCAAAACAATGTAAGAAACCAACCGTTATCCAATCTCGCTCTATCAGCCGTGTAGATGTAGAGGCGCTTAACTATGACCTGTTGTCTGCTAACTGGGAGCGTGTGTTTCGTGCCACGTCTGTAAGCGACCAGTGGAACGCCTTCCTGACCCAATTATTGCCCGTTTTTGACGACCATGCGCCTATAAAAAACGTGACTATCCGAAATTCCACCGCTCCTCCGGCCTCCTCTGCCACTCGAAAAATCATGGACCAACGCCGCCTACGGCGTTTCGGTCGACAGTCGGAGGTCTACAGAGATCTAAACCGCTCTGTCCGTACCGCGCTGAGACGCGACCGACGTGGTGAACTCCAGAGGGAGATCAGTGAGAGGGGTCCCAACAAGGTGTGGCAAAGCATACGGTCAGTTGTAGCTGGCAAGAAGGACGGACAAAGTGTTCAGCCCGATGTATCCGCTGACGACTTAAACTCATTCTTCGTGTCCATTGGTCCGCGCATCGCTTCTGAGATCCGCACCAAAACCACAGCCCCAAAGCTCAATATTCGCCTCCCCCGTGTCGGTGCCTGCAGCTTTAAACCCAGAGCAATCTCGCTCGATGAACTCGGTCGTACAATTTTCGGCATGCGTAACTCAGCCGCACGCGGTGCTGATGGGGTGTGCATCCGAATGCTTAAAACCGGATTCCCAGCTACCTGTGACGTCATCCTGCATATTATAAACACCTGCATCATGAGATCTGACATCCCTGATGAATGGAAACATTCTATCGTCCACCCCATCTTCAAGTCTGGAAATCCATCCGATCCCACCAACTTCCGACCTATCTCCTTAGTCCCTGTCATCATGAAAGTTGTAGAAAGAGTTGTCCATCAGCAGCTCTATCATTATCTCTCACAAAACCATCTTCTGGCCTGCACCCAACACGGTTTCCGCCCCCGGCATTCTACCGAGACAGCGCTGCTGTCAGTCACCGACCGCATCCTTGCCGCCACCGACAGGGGGGAGGTCTCAATGCTGTGCCTCGTCGATCTAAGTAAATGCTTCGATGTCATCGATCACGAACTTTTGATAGGCAAACTGGAAATGCACGGCATTGAGACCTCCTGGTTCACCGCCTATCTACAAGGACACACACAGAGTGTCTCCTTGCAGAATGGGCCCGGATGCCGAGTACTGTCGCGTCCTCTCCCTAATACCATGGGTGTCTTTCAAGGATCAGCCCTGGGTCCCCTGCTCTTTACTGTATTTTCAAACGACCTATCGCTGTACTCTGGAGACGCTGCTGTCTTCCAGTACGCTGACGACACCCAGATATTGGTGAGCGGTCCGCAAAGCGACCTCGGGGGACTCATCTCGCGCATGGAAGCTTCTCTTGCATCACTTGACAGTTGGTTCTGTGCAAATGCGCTTAAAGTCAACACCACCAAAACTCAATTTATGGTATTCGGCAGCCGTCAAAATTTACGAAACATGCCCGCTTTTACAGTATCATTCCGTGACTCCGAGTTGAAACCATGCGCGCAGGTGGGGAACCTTGGTGTCGTCTTTGACAGCTCCCTGTCCTGGGACGCCCACGTGTCTGACCTCAGCCGCCGCTGCATGGGCCTACTAATCGGCCTCTCCCACATCCGCCACTATATTCCCGACGGTGTCATCAAAACACTTGTGATGGCACTCGTCATGTCACGCAATTCAGTACTGCCTCACAGTCTATGGCAATGGTACCAAAAAGAACCTCCAACGGATCCAAAAAATTATAAACTTCGCCGCTGGGGTCATTTTCGGCCGCCGCAAGTTCGACCATGTTTCCGACCTGCGCGACCAACTCGGCTGGATGACACCAAAAACTATGACAGATTATCAGACTGTAGCCACAGCCCAAAAGGCCATCCAGCGGGGAGAACCCGAGGCACTAGCGTCTCTGTTTACCCTAAACTCTGACACTAGACCTAGATCCACTCGCCAGGACAACCTATTTCACCTCCCACGACCCCGACTCGAAACTGGCAAGCGTCGTTTTGGCTATCGTGCCGCGGCGCTTCTAAACACGCTTCCCAGAGAGCTGGCGCTGCTACCTCCCGCCAGATTTGCCCGTGCCGCAAAAGCGCGACTCAGTCGACGGTCGACAGTCGACTCGGGTGCGTGTAAATAAATCACCGAGTGTGATAAATCACCGAGTGTATATACGTATCACTGAGTGCGGCATGAATTGTGTGTTTGTGAGAAATTGTATGTGTGCCGTGTGGTTTGTGTGAATAGCTAACTTGTTCCCGCATGTCGCGAACCTGGCCCAGACTCTGAGCGGTAATCGCCACGCCGTGTGTGGATTGCTCAAGAATGTAAATACATACAAATACATATGTCGTGCTGCGCAATGTCGGACGTGTCTCGACGAGACATACACAGTGGTGTCGGTCCCACGATCTTATCTTCAATTTATGCTATCAAGAGTTATTGGCAAAGAAGTGCTGGTCACCTCAGATGACCTCACGCGATCTTGTAGGGGTCACAGCAATAATTATTATTGGGTCATCAAGAATTAGCTATAATAACGTAATCCTAAAATAATTATTTTGATATAATGCGTATCTTCTGATACGAAAACATTTGTATATTTTATCGTTGACTTATAATGGGAAGGTCACGGTACTGAGATAGCAGGGTCGTAGCCCGTAGGCTTGATTACGTCCTGTGAGTTTTGAAGTGCTTAGCCAAACACTGGCCAGTGGCTGTGGCACGACCACAAAGGATCTAGCTCGCTTGTGCATTTAACTATGTTTAAAACAAACTTGAATTTTTAAGGTTGTTTAGATTTCCTTAAAAATCAGGAGATAAAAAAATTCGGTCGATTTCAGTCGTTTAGGGGCATGACACGATGTACGTTCAGCAGCAGCAGCAGCAGCAGCAGCAGTTCGGATGTAAGGGGGTTACATCCGCCCTTGAGCACCCCCCAATACTTTTTGGAAATCCACAACCCTGACTGGTAGACTTGGTTGCCGGAGGCGAGGCGGCGGAGAGCGGCGCACTGACTGGCCAGCTGCAAGACAGCGCAGGATCCGGGAGCAGCAGCGGCTCCAGCGAAGATGAGCTTGAATGAGCTGGGGCTGAAGCCCAGCTGCTGCGAGCTGGGCCGGCGGCGGCTGGCTGCGCTCGCCGCTCGGCACCTGTTTCGCGGGTTCCGCCGCCTGCAGGCGAGCGCGACCGGGCTGGACGCGCGGCCGGCACGCTGTGCCCTTGCTCGGGAGGCGTAGCATCGTTCTCCATACCGTTTATAATAAAGACAAACAAAAAATAAATTGCGTCACAGATATTGCTTTCTAGTATGCGGTTGGATAACGGATACATGCCGGAGTCGGAGTTGGAGTCGGAGCTGCTAAAATTATGTCAACTCCGCAGCCCTGCTTTTAACACTTCGACACATTTCATTAAATAAGAATAGCATCTGTTCATATTCGAACGGCGTCAATGGACATCGGCAGCAGAGTTCGCCATGGGCTGGGCTGGCCCTATGGGCCATGGGCTGGGCCTGGGCCGGGCCTCAACTTTAAGGAAATCACTGGGCTCTGGATGGGCCTGGGCCTGACAATTTTGAAGTAATGCGCGCGCGTCGCACAAGCTAAAGTCAGAGCTCAAAAAATATTTTAACCAGCAGTTCACTTGCACAGCAACACACTGTTGCTGTGGCTGTGGATTTGTGTTTTTTTGGTTAGCATAGTTGGTTAATTGTTTCACATTTATAGTATACAAGTAAATATGCTAGGATGATTACACAATTTGTGAAAATAATGACATGCTTAATCTGACCGGGCCGGACCGGGCCTGGGCCTCAATATTATTAATTTGGCCGGGCCTGGTCTGGGCCTGGGCTTGGTGTTCATGGGCCTGGGCCGTCTGGGCTGGGGGCTGGTGGGCCCGTGACGAACACTGATCGGCAGGGACATTCGAATATCGACATGGACATTAAATTGCGTTACATTGAATTTTGTTTTGCCAATTTTCAATTAATTTAGACAATGCAAAATGTATCTAGTTGGTGGAAAATACATATTTTTTAAGGAATTTTTATTTCCAACAGATGCATGGGAATGAGAACCCGAAAGTAAACATGAATTACTTATTGCTTTGGATCATTCTGTAAAGACATTATGTTGATCAGTGGCGTCACCTAGGCAGCAAATCCTTCACTGTCATTGCCTGTTCCCGATACAGAAAATGACCTCAAGTCAGGTCAACATGTCTACGCTATTCAGCGTCAAGATGCCATGACGTCACCGTGCTGTTTATGCGAAGGACCGCGAGCGTATCATACAGGCCTGGAATGGAAGCGACGCAACCCTGAGTGTGCACCTGAGTGGCACCTGAATTTCCGCAGCGTAGATCAAATAAGTATCTCGCAAGGTCTGGTGCAAAACCGATTAAACTTAACGGTACATACATATAGCGAACTTTCACGGAATGGAAAATATAATTTAAACTTTCTCAATTTCAATTTTACCGTCAACGAACTGAATAACGCTTGCCTAAATCAACTAAAACTTGCCTATATCTGATGAACGCTGTCAGCACCATTGCATTTTGTCAGAATCCAGTGACCAGTGTTGACACGGTGCACCTTGTATATTTCCAATGCCCTTTGCCGCGGGAGTGTGTTACGCCGATGTGCGATGCACTATGTCAAACAGTATGTTAGCTGACGGCATAAATGAGATCTGCCGAGTTGAGCTGAACAGACGCCGAATCGCATTAAGAAAAGGTGTACTCACAAGCTGTATTATTCGTTTACAGAATTCCTCATGCATTCTGCGTTGTCAATGTGCGTACGATTTGATGTATATATCAATACAACCGGTATAACAACAACGTGCTGGGTCAATACTCGCCACTGGAGCGTCCGTGACTGGATAACCGACAGCTGAACTACGCCTGCATGACTCAGACACCGCCATTTGGCGCGGCAATCGAGCACTCGGCGCGCTTTTCAGCGAGTTATCTACGATCAGCGATCACCGCGCCACTCGCTGGTCATTAAAGCCCAGTTTAGACGAGCTCGCTGGGCATTAATTCGGCGCGGTTCCCGATGGCAATCACGGGTTTATGACCTGGGTGGGGTGTTTAATGTCAGCGGAATTTGTGCGCCACTCTCCGTGCCTGTTCGCGACCCGCACGCAGAAATGACGTCACTGGTGGAGTCAGCGGAACACCAGAACGGTGACGGAGGCATGAACACAACTTTAAAACGCAGTTTATGCGTGAGCTCTGTCGCGATAAAAGGAACGCCGCCACTACCAACGCATGAATACATAGTAAGTGAATGAAGGATCCATTGGAATGTCAATGAAAACCCAATGTTCCATGAACACATTAACATGTCGCATTTCTTCTGAAGCATTTTCTTCTCTCATAAATTTTAGGTTACCTTACTTTAAGTGGCCCACACATAAATGAGATCAAATTCGAACGAATATCCTTCGTTGAAAAAATACAAAGGACTTCTATCAACATTTGTATCAGGTGCAGGTTACTGGTTAGAATATTGAATGTCTTTTGTATTTAATAAAACAGCGTATTAACCTCGCCCGGGTAGGGGGATGGATGATCCCCCCCCCTCGTTGTTTTTCTGGAATAACTCGCGTAGTTTCCAACCGATTTGATGCAACTTTCAGTACCCTACTTTGGAGAGAGAAAAAAATCCCCACATACTCTGAAAATTTTGAATTTCTAACCCACATGACCCGTGATCTATGACCTGTTTCTCAAGGTCATGTCAGGCGCAACTGGCGTCCCGCAGTATCGATGCTTGTAACTTCTGCATTTTTCGAGTGTTTGCTGTTCAGGGGCATATGCACAGGTATTTCCAGGTGACAGTTGTGGTTTGCACTGAGATTGTGACCTCGATTAACCTTTTCAGAGGTCAGCTGAGGTCATTGACCTCCGATGACCTCAGATGACTTTTTTGGGCTTATGGCGGTTTCTAGGACATTTTGTGACGCTGATTTCAAATTTGGGATCCATTTTACATAATTATATGTTCCACTGGGGTCATGCGCTGCCACAGGTCAACCGAGGTCACTGAACTCAGATGACCTGACATGACCTTTTTGGAATTTGGCAGTTTTAGGACATTTTGTGACGCTGATTACGAATTTGGCACCCATTAAGCATTATGATATGCTGATTCACGATTCTAGCTCGATAAAATTCAATGTATACGCATTTTCAATTTTGATGACATTTGGGTCATTGACATGACCTCAGAGGTCACCTAATAACCCAATACCTTAATATCGGGTATCAGCGGCTTCCTCTCGTCAGAACGACACGCTCGTCTTTGAATCAAAGCTCTAGCTCAATTAGGGGTGAAACGCTAAGAGGGGTCGTACCCCCCCCCCCCCCCACCCGAACACGTAGTGATTTTGCCCTACCCGGGCGAGGGTTAAGTCTAATTTCAAGCAATGTTTCAGATATTTATCCAAGCACAAATGATTTATAAATAGTAAATTGTCGAACCATTTACTAAACAAAAAACCGAAAATACACGAATACCAAATCAATGTGTTATATGAATTAGAACTTCAAAGAGTGAACGTGGGATATTTAAATGCAGTTGACCGGGGGAGTCAAGCTGTCAATCTAGCAACACAAAATATGTAATTCCCTGGTCAGATTAAATGCTGGAGTTATCTCAGTCTTACAAGTTGTATTCTTACAAATTGCACTGTGAGTGTGTTGGCAAATTGAATCCCACATGGATTTCAAAATTCACCACGACTCGTTTAGCCTTGAATATTGCCAACATTCACGTTGGATAATTCTGCCTTCATTCTAGTACAGCTGCAAGTACCAGTGGAACCAATATTATCATATGAATAGTCAATAAAGTCATCATGTAGCAATGCACCTCTGGGATGCATCTCAAATGCATTGCTAGTCATCAAATCACGGCAGATTCCATAATGCCCATAGTGCTGATCCCGTTTGGCGCCGCAACCTGAGCTCGCGCTGCTGGCAGCCGAGTGCCGTGTATCTGCCCCTCTCCCCCCCCCCCCCACCCTCCCCCCCCCCCCCCCCACCCCTGAGGCATCCCCACTCATCTGCACATTGATTGTATGCTAACACGCCCTGAATCGCCCCTGAGCAGGGCGCGGCGCCCAGAGCGCGACACCCTACGAGACTGTGTAGTGTGTAGTGTGTATGCAGATTAAGTCAGCGCGCCTCGGTGGCGCGTCAAAGGATGCAGTCCCGCTTTGATGTGGTATCATCGGCCGCACAAAATGTCGCCGGGAGCGGCGCCCGGAAGCGTCGCTGATGCTGCACCACATAACGGTGGGGACATTGGAGCCGCCGCCGCCGCCGCCGCCGCGGTGTGATGCGCTCAGTAATCCAGATGAGGTTCCGGACGGTTAAATATGACGACTCCGTCACATCGTTAGTGATTTCCATCAGATAAATGTTCTACATGATATGAGTATTAAGGCAATAAAAATGCGTCTACCGCATAGTATAACAAACATTTTGATGTAAAATATTTTCATCGGAGGCAAGCAAACTCAGAGTGTGGTGTGCTTTCGCCCCGAGATCCGAGAACATGACACTCATAATTTAACCAGCTCGTGAAAGCGATAGCTCTGTTAGGTTCAACTCCTCCAGGACGACATTCATCGGTGGAAGATAACTATTTCAAGAAAGACGGATACTCAAGCTTCAAGCCCAAACGTTTCACTAAAATTTATCTTCATTATCATGAGATTAGCCTCACCTATGCTGAAGTCGAAGAACCCTCCTCCATTTGACGTCTGAGTTCCTCCACATAACACAGTATCTTTCCTTTACCAAACAACTTGTGCTGGAAACTTCCGGGTGGACGCATATTCCATTCACAATCCCCTCAAACAATTTTCTCAAGGCTTTTCCGAGAGAGTCCAAACAGCACTGGTGAAGGCTTTCGGCGACCATACGGCCACGTTACGTTCCCCAATTTGGAGAGACAGTCCGGGCGCTGGAGGCGATCTCCGCCGCTGGGGTCAGACCGGAGCACTCACACAGTCGTCAACTCAACGAGGCGGCGCTAATGTACGGTGCGTCTCTGGCGTCCTCCGCGGAGGGGGTAGGGGGGGGGGCGATGGAGGGAGGGGGGGGGGGTAGGTCAGCCAGTTAGGAGACCGAGACCACAGACGATCGATCGTCGGATCCGGCGGGTCGAGTCTGATATGAAATTCTGTCTGGGTGCGCTGGAGGTGATAGATGTCCCATAGAGCAGCTTGGGGTCACCACCTCAGACGTCAGCAGTCTCGGAGATGGCAGAGGAGTCCCGTCGGAGTCGCGCCAGAGGTCAAGGCAGATAATGACACCCCTGACCCCACTGCCTAGTGTCACGACCCTGAGGTCGACAATTCTGCTCCGCCTGAAAACCGATCCTCAGTCCGCGCAGCCACAGCGGGTGATGAACTGACGAGGCGTGCCAGTTGGTACGAGAGTCAGTCTGTATCGGCTTACCTATCATTGGGAGTAAACGGCGTGCTGAGTAAACTGCGCGAAGGTCGTGGTGTAGTGGTTAGAACGTTCGTCTCATGACCGAAAGGCCCAAGTTCCGAGCCCCTCACTCTCATACGACTGCAACCCAGATATATGTGAATGATGTCCGCCAATGTCTACAGAAAAGGCAGAACGTTAGACATCAACCCCGATGGTTATTATTGTGGACAAATTTCAGCCAGAAGGTAATTTGCCTTTCCAAATACACACGTGAGTTTGACGACAGTGTGACTGAATCGTTGCGTATGGTCTTTTTAAGACATTCGGATATAATGGAGATGCATTTACCTCAAATCAAGTCTAGAATCAAATCAAGTCGTAAGCTAATATAAGCCAAACTCAGTGTCCACCAATAAATAGTGCTCTTACGGTGCACTTTGTGGTCTCCGAAAGAAAAAAAATGTTGCATGTGATGGATTATTCCTTGAATGCAGACAAACACATAGTGATCTTCATCATTACCGTTACATTACAGCGCCAGCAGTAATGAGTGCGTCAAAATGAAATAAGGAACAGAGTATGATTTAGTGCCACCCTCAGTAAACCAATGAGTGAGAGTTATGGTTGTCTTGGGCACAACGAATGTGGCGTCATTGGCTACACTGTCCTTATAAATTATGTTGGGACGCGCTTGTTTTCGAAACCCACGACGCACTAGTTGGTTTTGCTTGACACTTCTTGTTCGAAATTGAGCTGGAAAGATTAGTTCAGAGTTGGTTGGTTATAACTGATAAGGAGCTTTGTGAACTTGTGGCCCCAGTGTCAACCGAACACTGATTTAGAGCCTGGACAATATTGTCAACATTATTCGGTTGCGGATACTGCGCTCGAGGCAGTCCGTCCGGCCCTTCATGAGTCGACAGTTGAATGCTGGCAGCCATGCTGTGCCGCAGTACCTTGCTGTAATACGGAACAGGCTACATTTATCGAGCGAAAGAAAGAAAAAAACAGTTGATGACTGAGGGAATAAACTCAGGCGTGGGCGCCGAAAGCGTGGAGACAGGGGAGGTGTCTCCCCAAAAATGGGAGACGCCTCCATTTTTTAAGAATTTTAACATTACACCTATCGATTTTCTCATTATTCACATTTCCGTATTCTTTTGTTTGATTGGGTATAACCTGTTTCTGGTTTCCACCATATTGTTCAATATATGTGCGCTGCTTGCCACGGGGGTTCTTAATAGAAGAACGTTGTTGATATAATGAATGGGTTGTGCATTGCCAGAGAACTACGCATACACGCCATTAAGAAAACACTCATTGTATTATCTACCACGAACAATAGCGGCAAAGCAGACGGAAGCGATGATGACATGATGAGTTGAGGCGTGTTGTACTGTGGCGGAGCCGTGCTGCATCGCCGCCGGATGCTCCCCTGTCGGCAAACAACAACACCAACAGTCAACAGCTGGTGTCGGCAAACAGCAACAGCAACAGTCAACAGCGGGTGTCGGCAAACAACAACAGCAACAGTCAACAGCTGGTGTCGGCAAACAACAACAGCAACAGTCAACAGCTGGTGCCGGCAAACAACAGCAACAGTCAACAGCTGGTGTCGGCAAACAGCAACAGCAACAGTCAACAGCTGGTGTCGGCAAACAACAACACCAACAGTCAACAGCTGGTGCCGGCAAACAACAGCAACAATCAACAGCTGGTGTCGGCAAACAGCAACAGCAACAGTCAACAGCTGGTGTCGGCAAACAACACCAACAGTCAACAGCGGGTGTCGGCAAACAGCAACACCAACAGTCAACAGCTGGTGCCGGCAAACAACAACAACAGTCAACAGCTGGTGCCGGCAAACAACAACAACAGTCAACAGCTGGTGCTGGCAAACAACAACACCAACAGTCAACAGCTGGTGTGGTAAACAACAACAACAACAGTCAACAGCTAGTGATCGCAAACAGCAACAGTCATTTAACAACTAGTACTGACAAACAACAATTGCGGTAAGTAGTTAGTGTCCGCAAACGACCATCGTCATGTATACGACAGCTACAAATAGTAAACAAAAGTGTATGAGAAAATGTGACAATGAAATCACTCAGCGTGAGACCGTGAAAGCCAACAATGGTCTAACAATGGCCTTATGGTGGAGTTTGGGGTTTAACCCTCGCCAGTACAAGGCGGTGGATGCTCCCCCTCGGTTTTTCGGGAATTATTCGCGTATTTATCACCTGATTGTGATGACACGTTCAGTACCCTACTTGTGAACAATTTAACACATACTCTGAAAATGTCCAAACTTGTACTCCCCCATGACCCGTGACCTGTTTCTCAAGGTCATGTCAGACGCAACTGGCGTCCCGTAGTATCGATGCCTTTAGCTTCTGCAGTTTTCGAGTGTTTGTTGCTCAGGAGCATAGGTGACATTTATGGTTTCCACTGAGATCGTAACCTCCGATGGCCTGAGATGGCTTTTTTGGCCCAGGCTGGCAGTTGCTAGGACATTTGGTGACGCTTATTTCAAATTTGGCACCCATTTGCATAATGATATGTTCATTCACGATTCTAGCTCGATTATAATTCAATCTCTATACATGCACGATTTGGACGACATCCGGGTCATTGCCATAAGCTCAGAGGTCACCTAAAAACCCAGGACCTCAAAATCGGATATCGCCGGCTTCCTCTCATCACAAGCAACACGCTCGTGTTTTAAGCAAAGCTCTAGCTTAATTAGGGGCGACCCCCCCCCCCCCTGCACGGTCACGTAGGTATCGGACCCTGCACTGGCGAGAGTTACTGCACTGGCGAGACACTTTAACTGCTGCGGTTATACGGTGCCCATGAAGAGCGGCGTTACAAATTCAGTTCCTTTAATTTCCTATCAGACTCATGTTGCAGAACGACAATCCAAACCAGCAGGAAAATATCTGATCATCCTAATTTGGATCAAGCAATTGGAGAAAGACTAACAAAACGTTTTGGAGACGTCACGTTTAAGAAACAAAAATGGTACTGACATTGTTCACATCCACCACTTCACCTTTCATATACCGTGCGGAAGTAATTACTTATTCTTTTAGCGCGGAACATAGGGAAATATCCGACAACTCCCATATGGATATGACGGAAAGCAGGCAGCAATCATGCCAAGAGCTCCAACAAGTGCTCAATCAAATACCTAAAGACGCAACCTGGGAAGCCGACTCAGCTTTGTTTTCCCGATGTGAGTCACCCATCACCAAGCAACCAGCGCGCGACGCACTACCCTCTATCCGGATGAACAATGTTCGAAATACATATGGATTTCCTGTAAGGATTTCATTCAGTTGTAATAAATGACAGAACGTCTTACTAAGCGCTCATAAGCTGACATTGGAGATATCTGGGTAGCCCATTGTAGCGTCTGAGTACCCTGCAATAGCATTCGGTGGTTGTCATGGAAACGTTGCATAACCATAAGTGCGGTAATGAGACGGCATTAGGCCTGCTGCGGAAATTAGTAGTCTCCTACAGACATCCGATGTTGCCGGAGAAACTACTCTACAGCAATCAAAGCACCCTGCTGATAACCACGTCTCTGTCGCGGCGAAAGCTACCCAGCCCGTCTGAGAAAGCTACCCAGCCGGTCTGCCATAAACGTTGTCGGCTGTTTAAGAGTGGGATTATTCATAAGGTGGTGGGTAGTGTGCGTAATCATTGCGTCGTGACAAATGGGATATGCTTTTCATACATTTTGGCACTTGAATTCAAATAGTTTGAATTTCATTTTGGGTTTGAGTAGACAGAAACGAGCAACTTGTTTAAACAGTTCTGATCAAAATTATTTTGATCAAAATAAATGCGCAAGTATTGGCTGGTAAATCGTAAATCAGACCTTGCGAAAATATCGCTGTAGGCTGTATAAAGTTGTCTCAGAACAGTGCGGTGAGCGAATGTTCTTGTTATTTTCTAACCCAAAGGTAGCCTATATCCCTGCAACTTTAAATGATAGCGTTAAGTACGTAATATTTAACTCCCAAATGATTTCTACCAAACGATTTCCGTGTGAATCTGTCCCGTCACCGTCCTCTTCTCGTTCCATTGTTGACCCGTCCCCCTACTGACCACTGATGACGTGCACCTGCACGTGCGCGTGCGCGGCGTTGGCCGGCGCGCAGGTGTAGGTGCCGGAGTCGCGGTGCCGCGCGCCACTGATGGTGAGCCGCGAGGTGACGTACTCCTGTGACGTCTCCGTCACCCACCGGTCGGCCCCGAGCGCCTCTCCATTCTGCAGCCAGGTCAGCGCCACTGCTGGACAGAACAGCACTGGGTCAGGGGGCGAAACAGCGGCACAGCATACCCGCGCACAGGAATGGACACGCACGCGCACCACCATCGTTCGTTGTGATGAACTATGTAAGCAAAATAATGGCCACAAATGTGAATCACCAACGTATGGGTGTCTTTCTTTTGGATGTATGTACAAAGTGTACCCTGCAGTGGCGGATCCAGGGGGAGATCACAGGATCATGACCCTCCCCCTTGGGCCGTGGGGGCACCACCGGGCCGTGGGGGCACCACCGGCCGGGGGGGGGGGGGGGGGGCACCACCGGCCCGTGGGAGCATCACCGCGCCGGAGCACCGCCAAAATAAAGCAAAAAATAATTGCGCCGCGGCGCAATTCATTCAGTGTTCTTTGAACCAAGGGGCATCACCGCGCCGGTGTACCAGGGGCACCACCGTGCCGGTAGGCGGCATTGATTCCGCGCCGCTACGCGGCGCAAATCAATCAGTGTTATTTTCCCGTACAATAGGGTAAAATATAGACTGTATACACTAGCGGGCGCAGGGGGGGGGGGGGAATAGGCCATATTTCCTCGTGTTGACCCTGCATCCTGGTTCCAATAGCAAAATGAGTTATCCAACCCGCTCAAAACCTCAAATTTTGGCGCCGCTTCGCGACGCAATAATTGTGTATCGTATGCGTAAGATTTACTGCTCGTAAAAAAGCTACCCCCCCCCCCCCCCCCCTTGGTTACGAACCTCGACTTCCCTCTTGGTCAATTTTTCATCAGCTGTCTGGGGCCGCCCTTGAATGTACATATGATATTTTTGTATCACATCCGCGGCATTTTAAATGATAGAAAGGGTACGACTGATATTGCAAATACCTATAGCCTACGTTGTCAATTAAACAAAAAATGCTAAAATAGGGGCACCCTCAAAATATAGTGGACCAAATCCGTTGAGTTTTCTGGTTTGGGTATAGGTAGGGACACCACTGCAATTGATGACCCCCCCCCCCCCCCCCCCTGAAGATGTTTTTGGATCCGCCCCTGGTACCCTGTCAGGATGATGATGTCAGTTCATGAACTCATCGACTGCGAAGTTCACCTGTCGCCCAAATATCAATACCGTAAGGTGCATGCAGACCACACGGGCAGGGCGAGGAGTTTAAAATGCACATACCTTCATAACCAGAAGTTGGCATATTTACAACGCATGTGAGCCGCAGTGTTGAATCCACCTTCGCGTACACTTGTCGCGGACCCTGAATTGTGGCAAAAGCCTCTGAAAACGGAACGTTACACGGTCACAAATCTAGAGGAGCGGAAGCGGAGATCAGACGTAGCTAAATCCATATTCCAACAAGAAAATATTTGGTAAGACTGTTAAGAACTTGCAACACACCTACTGTGAACGGCAGACAGTTTGCAACCCTAATTTTCGGCGATTACTTTGAAGGCATAACACGCGCATGGCGGGGGGTTGATTTCCGCCCCCTCCAGTTTTTCCTAAATAGCGGGAAAACAGCGGCGCGTAGCGCCGCAAAATTTGGCACAACTGTTTGGGTATCAATTGATCACATAGTATGCATTTGTTTAACTCGGGTCATCTCAGGTCAGGTCACTAGGCCAGGTCACGTGACCCCACCTCCAAAAATTGTGAGGGCATACCACAGCCACAGTTGTTAGCCGATCGGTTTCAAACTTACAGAATTTCATAAGACCATGGGTACCTACAATTTTTTATCTCGATTGTGTTGTATATCGGTGACCTTAGGTCGGGTCAATTTCGTGACCTCCCCATTATAAGTCAATGGGGAAATATTCGAATGCTTCCTTTCCGAGGATACGCATGATAGCAGCCCAATTCCTTCTGGATCGTGTTATCATAGGCCATTCATGATGAGCCAGGTGCAATTTTGTTCAGTGACCACTACAGGGTCAGCCGAGGTCACCAACACTTTGTTGTATATAACGCTCGACAGAATTAAGATAGAGAAGTGAAACCGGTACTAATAGGTTTTTCGCATCGAGACACGTCTCCCAATATGTAACTTGACCTACTTGGGTCACCAATTGACCTTGACCTGAGGTCAAATTTCTATGTTGACCTAAACTGGTCAACATGAATATAATTTGAAGCGCCTTGACGAGAAAACACGATGGCGTCAAAATTATCTCCCTATCTTTATTAGACAAAATGTTATTTCGAAAAACAGCTTTGCCAAAAAAATAGCCTGTTTGACCTTTACAAAAACTGTAAAATGACTCTGGAGCCTAAACTATGGACCTAAAATAAAATTGGAGGACATCTTAGCGATTCCATTTTTCCAGAGCTTCCATTGTTTTTTTTTCCTAGCTAGTATAGTTCCTGTGATGTCTGGGGATTTCTGGAGCGAAGTCCTAAAACTGTAAAATCTGACCCTTGATGACCTCTGGTGACATCAATATTTACCTGACATAACAAAATACCGATATACTTTCGATAGAGCTTGTCTCGAGCTATCTAATGCCGTTTTAGGCTTGTCGCTACGTTGCGTGCTTTCCGAGATCTTATGGGGGGCTGAAATCACCCCTCCCCGGCAGTGCGTGTTTGGCGCAGACCCCGGCCGTGCGCGTGTTAACTGATATGGATAAATTTATCGCAATGAAAGTTTCAGACCCAGCGCAAATTTGTATTATTAAGGTTGTTTAATGTCAAATGAAAATTTAGGGCACTTTCCATTCACTCGCAATGATAGAACTCGCGCAGGGAATTCAATCTGTGGGTAGAGGCTATCGTGAAAGGGGAGAGCTATGCTCTGACGTCAGAGCTTAGCTCCGCCCTGGCTGACCTTAAACCGACGCTGTCCGACCCGTGACCGGTCAGTTACGGGTAGTGGGCGGAGTCGAGGGTGGACTACTGAGCGACCAGGCGTTAGCCTCTATCCGAGCTCGAATTATCTTTAAAGGGAAATAATGACCTTTTCCCACAAAAATGGAGTTAGCACTTGAAATCGCCAGACGAGACCAAAATATATTGTAAATTCATCACATTTTGCATGAAAACTTTCTTACCGAAAGATATTTCAAGTTATAGTTGATAAGCGTTCCACACTTTTAACGATCGGTACTTGCAAGTACTTTTGGTCCTCATCAAACTGCGGGCTTTTCCCGTATTGTTTTTACGCAATGGAATGGAAAATATATTGTGCGTTCTGCTTGTTGTGATTATATGCCCGGCGATCTTCTAAAACTAACAGCGATTGGAAAAAGTGGCAATAAAATCGGAAGCTCATCGATGCACATCAACGGCGGCATAGTTAGTGGTTGCGACCCTCAATTTTTGAAAATCGATTCATTTGTTTTCAACATTAGGAGTATTGTATAATTTGTATGTGGCTGCATATAACACTATGCTTTATATTATCATGAAAAATAATAATTTTTCCCCAAAAAAACTAACAAACAATAACACAAAACTGGCAATTAAATCGGAAGCTCATCGATGCACATCGACGGCGACCTATTTAGCGTCGGCGATTTGTTTACAAAGTCATTGTCAGGCTTCTCGGCGCACTTAACCATTGTGGCGAGTTGTTCCTGATTAGTATACCCAAGTACCGTAGCAGGCTTTGTTAATGACGTCACTGGTGCCATTCTTACGTAGCATTGCAAAATATATCTGATTTTGAGTTGAGAGCTAATTAAAGACTTATTCAAATTATTGTTTTTAAGTTTGAATTTTCTTGTTAATCATTATTAAAGGTATTTTATCACTGTATTTCATAGTAGTTGACACTTCAGAAACTTATGACGTAATAATATTGTATGCAATATGCATTTCCCTCGCCTTTTGCTATTGTGGCGCAGTGCCGAGTGCTTTGCGAATACTTGCTTGCCTGTGGTTCAATTCATTCCGCCCTTATTTTATTCGAGTTGGTATAGTTTGCACGTTGTTGTTATTCGTGACTTATACTGATAGTCAGTCATGCATCACGGATGCTTCACGGATTGCTTCACGGATCAGTTTGATCGGAAACGTCACAGAGCCTCCAAAAGTGCCGCACTCGATGTAAACAATGGTAGGGAAGGATGAATTTGTCAATGACCTTCATGAAGTACACAAGGTACTTGTTTTGTATTTTTTCCAAACTTACAACTTTGAATTTGGGAATAATTTTATTTAATTCTTAAATTTAAATAAAATAATTTTAAAACCATAACGGTAGCCTAAGAAATTGTTGCTAACAAAATAAAAAGGTCATTATTTCCCTTTAAGGCATTACGACTGAATGTGAAGTGCCCTACATTTTCGTTTGATATTAAACAACCTTAATAATACAAATTAGCACTAGGTCTGAAACGTTCATTGCGAGAAATTCGTTCATGCAAGTTGTTGCTTTCAAATGTTATCGCCGAAAATCAGGGTCCCGAACGGTCTGCCGTTCACAGTAGTTCCAGGAAACCAAACTGTTCCATATTGTGTAAAGGTACATTGTGCTGTGATCTGAATGCCGTATTCTGCTCATAGTTGGTCTTTTTCTGCATATATCGGCTAAGTGTACTTACGACATCCAACTCAAAGGCATATCAAAGACATCAAAGACAAGGAACATGCCTTTAATGATAATGCATATTCAGTTGGGCACAAACATATGGTAATAGGCTTCGATAATTGGGTACGGCTGTTCAAAGACAGTAGATTCTGACTTGGTAGGATATATGTCTGGCCGTCCAATTCGAATATCATTTTATGTGGCTTATGAGAGTAGAAATTGTACTGTGATTGTGTCTGGTCATAAACAAGAAGAGGTTTTGCTGCCAAAAAAAAATATCCAGAGAACACTATTTTCAGTTTGTGCTTCATAGAAATGGAAACTTTCGGCTACTTCAGCAGCCTTCATCAGCCTGGTTAAGATACCATTTTCAAGTATGCTTTTCAATGAAACACATCGAAACACTTCCATGGTTCGGAGAGCTAAGGCGATTGTCAATCATTAATATGGAGTCAGCGCACTAGGAGACTTCGGCTAAATCCATGATTCGAGATGTTGATCAATGCAAAAACTCACCTACAATTCGGAGAAAGAAGGCTAAAGACCTTTTTGGCTCCGTATTCACTTGACACTCGTAAACACCTGTATCACGGGCCTGCAAAAATACAAATAAAATACATCAACTACAGGAAAACCCGTGCCACATATGACGTTCAGTGAAAAACGCAGGAGCAAATTAGACTGCCTCTTACAGATTTGAAGACATAACTGCATGACAAGCAGATAAAATACAATTATAAGCTTACGACATTGGACAAGTGCTGCGTGCTAGCACATTCCACCATTATGACGCCGCTGGACACTAAGCGAAGTGACTGACCTGCGCGTACTTGACCAGCAGAGTCCAGTTCTGCGAGCCCTCCGGGTGGGCCACCTGGTACCGTGCGTCGGACGTGTACGTGAATATATCCGTGGTGAGGATGTGCAGGTCCCTCTTCCTGATCCACGAGACCTGACAAAACGGGAGACTGGGGTTAGCACCAGAGGAAAAGAAACAAAAATAGGAAACTGTACGGTTCAAGTGTTGTCCTAGGTGTTTGTCTACAATTAGTGCAGGATACTAACATTTGTAAGCAGGAATGCAACATACAATGAACAGTGACCTGTATCGTGCTGTGTAAAAGCTCCGCAAGCAATATGTAATGTCGTACACACAGCGTAGAAGCAGTGTTTACAGAGCTTAGTAACACCCCTACACGGCGCCTCGGGGTGGGGTGGAGGTTGTGGGGGGAGGTAGCCGCATTAGTCGTCCCCGTATTCAGAGTCAGAGGTCATGCTGCTCAGTCGCCCCTCGTCAGTTACTGTACAGTGAGCCGTCAGAAACACCCGCGACGGAACGAAAGTTAGCACTAAGTTCCACCATCGATGACATCCGATGCATGAGTTATCTCCAGCAACTACTTGTCGAGTCAAAGGACATCCCCGAATTCCAGATATTCTTCACCGTTCCGCATTATCCAGCCACAAAGGCTGATATTTTTAACACAGGCTTTTTACATGTCCTTTTTATTTCGTACATATTTACATGCGAACATTGTATTGTCCCTCGCTCTGATTTGTTTGTGTCTGCGTTTCAGACTCGGTCGCAATTTCCGTTCTACATCAGTGGTTTTCCAATAAGGGTTTATTATCCTACCTGGGGTAATAGAGTCTTCGGGCGAGGGCAATGGCGACTGAGCATCAAACAGATACATTATAGACGATTCGTTTGATGATGGCGGGGTAGCGCACAATACACATAATCTATCCCAGTTTCTGTTGTCCACTGTTACCACATCGCGAAGAGCATCAACACTAATGCAGGCTCAATGATGTTCTGCTTCGTGTTATGGTTAACGTGTTGTTAGACGATGGGTACCACTGCTTTAGGCTAAGAGAAACATCACACACGTCTACTTCCAGTGGCGTGCGCAGAAATTCACAAAGGACAAGGTCATTGCCTTGAGGGGTGTCACCTGATCGACAGGGGCGTCACCAATATTTGCAAACAAAATGCAGGGGAGGGTGCCTCTCCTTCCGCACGTGCTCGTCTTGCCTTTAACATTTTGTGGTGCGCCTTCACTGGCCGGATGGGCGCCGTCACTAGCCGGAGGGGCGCCGCCACTCGCCGGAGGGGCGTGGTCACTGGCCGGAGGGGCGCCGTCACTGGTCGGAGGGGCGCCGTCACTGGCCGGAGGGGCGCTGTCACGGGCCGGAGAGGCGCCGTCTATGGCAGGGGGCGCCCTCACTGGCCGGGGACGCTGTCACTGGCCGCAAGAGCGCCGTCACTGGCCGGGGAACGTCCTCACTGGCCGGAGTGGCGCCGTCACTGGCCGGAGGGACGCTGTCACTGATTGGATGGGCGCCAGCTTTGCATGGGCGTCTCGGATCCAAAGGACCAGGTCATGACCCACATGACCTGATATGGTTAACGTTTACGACACTGTCTACTTGTATTTCTGTCCCTAGGTGGCACTAGTAGTAAACGCCTGAAGTTATGCTGTACCGCATAGCTTGAAGCTGAGAACTGCGATCTGCACAATGCAGGAACCGTGAGGCGTAACGCTAAGAAGTCATTATGGTCATCAAAGGCGGTAACTATACCCTTGTTGCTGGGAACCACTAATCTACACCCTATTGTTGAGAACACAGTAGTTTTTAAGTTTTCTTTTAGCCCTTGATTTTGTCCGCATTAAACGTGTTATTTATGACACCATCTCGAGCCAGACAGAGCCGCTTTGCTGTTGAACGATTTATGTTTCCTTTAATGTCTCCAAATGCCTTATTTCCGCACACGTCTGTGCTTTATCAGCTGGTATCCAGGCCTCTACAGCGGTCATCAAGTCAGCACCGGGCAGTCAGCGGTATCATCAATCAGGAGCCGCGACGGCTCGCCGGCAGTCGGCACGGCAGCCAGACAGACAGGGCGGACAGAGAATCCGACCCGGTGGAGCGCAGACGGGACGAGCACCAGAGAACAGCACGGCTGGAGTGGGCAGGCCGACTGATGGCCTACCGACACCAGCGCCGGCCCGCAGATCCGACGAATCAGCCGCCAGGAAGGTAAACAGGTGTCGAAACCACACACAACCCTGTCCACCGCCAGCTGGAAACGATTGTTTGTAAAACGCCGGCGGCGGAGCATATTGGCATAAGGGAAGGTTGTTACAAAAAGCAGTTTAGTTCTCGTGATTTTATTGAAATATAGCATTGAAAATGTTTCCGTGTTTTCTTTAACAACATTATCATATCAATGCCTATGTTCATAAGCCACACTATCGGTAGATCCGCATCACACCAAGGGGCCACAGGCTGTACTGTATGTTAGCTCTGGACGGTCTATGCCTATTTTTGCTGACGATGTATTGATTCATTGAGTCTGCTATCTTTGCATGGCCCAATGAACAAAGACTACAGCACTGTGAAACAGACTAGAAACACGTCTGTTTCATTTTTAACATTTTCTGCTGAATTATGGTGAATTTTAAAAAGAACATGTGGGGTCTATCTATCACGATGTTCCTCACCCTAAGGATATGACGGCATATTTGACGGCATGTTGGATATTATGGCTGCATGATTGACATTTACGTACGGTAATGCCAAACATGTTTAGCGAACCAACGAACGGTATGTTTGTGGCCATATGTCACCGGATGTATACGGCTACAGGACAGGGTAAACATCACTGGTAGCAGACACCATTGCTGTCGGATGTTGTTACCTACAGAATATCAGATATGCCATAATCGACGTCTTATAAGTGATACCAGTCGAGCGGACACGATACCTCACACGTCGTGATCCAGTATTGCGCCTATCGCTGCTGCAGCTGACAAACGGCGAGCGTCGATACAAGCTACTCTTTCTCTGACGCCAACACTGGACATCGCTTCGCTTGTTGGAGCCGTCACCGCTCACCGCCCTTATGACCAGTAGCAACCACAACTTTTCCCGGTGAACAACAACACTCACCGCCCCCCCCCCCCAACATTAGCACCATCGCACCAGCCCGCATGGCGCCGCGCTGCCGCCCTATTCAGCGGCACGTGTGAGTATCGTGCCGGCTGGTGGTCTGCTGCCTCCCCGGCCGGGGAAACAGCGGCCGGGCGGCGTCCGGGGCCCTCGCCCTGCTTTCCGGCCGCATGTTACCTGCTGATCGACGGAGGGGCGTTCCACCGGTGCCGCTCGCACACGGAAGGCCCACCCCGCTCATTAGGCCCCCATATCAGTAAATCAGAGGCGCGGTAACAAGGCTCGGCCGGTGATAACGAGGCGGTTATGTGCTGCAGAGCCAACACGGCCGGCACGCGGCGAACGGTCACCCGCAGCGGCCCTCCTTGAACACTGAACAGCCACCATTAACACACCGGCCCGCGCCGGAATGTCAAGCAGGCGGGCCGCTCAGCGCTTGACTGGTACTTAAGCTGAAACTATTTCGGGCGGAAAGGCATGTAGCACCGAATGGATATATGCAATGCTGAAACTATGCGTGGAATTCCTAACGTCTCAAATGTTTCGCAATCTTATTTGTATGATGCTGATTGAGATTTTAGAGCGCACCGCCTGCTATGGTTATTTGACGATTTTTGAAATAACATTTCAAATATTTGCTTATTATAATAAGCTAAAAGAATATGCAAAGATGAAACAATCGTGCCCAAGAAATGTGACAACATATTTCAACGATTGTGTCCGCCTTCACCTATAATAAAATCTTGCTTTTGTTGTCGTTAACTTCACATTTCCATCATCAAGTATTGAAATAGGGAGGAGCGTACAAACTACGGTTTTGAGGAGTAGTCGCGTAACAACTACGAATTATATATACCGCAATAGAACTATAAACTTCCATGGTGTTTAGCTAAGTTTTGCATTATGTATCCATGCTACATCCGATGTATAGTTATCCCCCCCCCCCCCCGGGCAGAACAGTTAGGAGTATACAGTCCTGTTGATAGGCATCGCCCTTGTTCCATCCCGGATATATCCCATTCATCAGTAGGTACCCTGATAAAGCTAGCACAGCCAGGAGGCTCCACGAGAGACGGGGCATCAAACTTGTCAAACTATCCTAGTCAAATTGCCCCGGAGTTGTTGACAAGTTCGAGGCTGAATGATGACGCTGGTATCCTAATAAGCTCTCAGAGTTCTCTCGCTGGGCGCGCACGGGCTTGAAAATAGACCTTACATAACGTTATAAGTTGCGATGGACATTATTCGAAGCTCAATTATCCGCTCCTTTACGATTAAAAGCATAGGCTACCTATTGTTGTTACCTATTGTTTCTCCGAAACTCAGAAGAGAAAGGCCAGAATGTAGTATTTGTACTCGTCAGCCACTTGCCTAATAATCAGTACAAGGATATAATAGGTTTCCCAGGTCCTGTATGTTCTGAACTAGAGCTTTCGTGGAATGGGAATCCCCATGGAACCCATGGAACGAGATGGAAATGGGTGGGAATAGGGCCATTTTGGGAAATGTAACGGGTTGGAACGGGTTTGGGACAGACCATATCATTTTTTAGCACCACAAAAACACGAAATATGCTGAAACGGGTGGGAATGGGAAATACGTGTGGGAAATACTCATTAATTATGAATCAGGCTTTGGATTTTGATTGGAACGGGTTTGGGTCTGGCTGAATGGGCTGGAACGGGATGGGGGCTGGCAATGTGTCCCATGAAGGACTCTATTCTGAACTCTACTCGCCACTCTGTCTCCCAGGTCCTGTACACACCGCCCTGTCTCCCGGGTCCTGTACACACCGCCCTGTCTCCCAGGCCCTGTACACACCGCCCTGTCTCCCAGGCCCTGTACACACCGCCCTGTCTCCCAGGCCCTGTACTCACCGCCCTGTCTCCCAGGCCCTGTACTCATCGCCCTGTCTCCCAGGTCCTGTACTCACCGCCCTGTCTCCCGGGTCCTGTACACACCGCCCTGTCTCCCAGGCCCTGTACTCACCGCCCTGTCTCCCAGGCCCTGTACACACCGCCCTGTCTCCCGGGTCCTGTACCCTGTCTCCCAGGCCCTGTACACACCGCCCTGTCTCCCAGGCCCTGTACACACCGCCCTGTCTCCCAGGCCCTGTACACACCGCCCTGTCTCCCAGGCCCTGTACACACCGCCCTGTCTCCCGGGTCCTGTACACACCGCCCTGTCTCCCAGGTCCTGTACACACCGCCCTGTCTCCCAGGTCCTGTACTCACCGCCCTGTCTCCCAGGCCCTGTACACACCGCCCTGTCTCCCAGGTCCTGTACTCACCGCCCTGTCTCCCGGGTCCTGTACACACCGCCCTGTCTCCCAGGTCCTGTACACACCGCCCTGTCTCCCAGGTCCTGTACTCACCGCCCTGTCTCCCAGGCCCTGTACACACCGCCCTGTCTCCCAGGTCCTGTACTCACCGCCCTGTCTCCCGGGTCCTGTACTCACCGCCCTGTCTCCCAGGTCTTGTACTCACCGCCCTGTCTCCCAGGCCCTGTACTCACCGCCCTGTCTCCCAGGTCCTGTACTCACCGCCCTGTCTCCCAGGTCCTGTACTCACCGCCCTGTCTCCCAGGCCCTGTACACACCGCCCTGTATCCCAGGCCCTGTACACACTGCCCTGTCTCCCGGGTCCTGTACACACCGCCCTGTCTCCCAGGCCCTGTACACACCGCCCTGTCTCCCGGGTCCTGTACTCACCGCCCTGTCTCCCAGGTCCTGTACTCACCGCCCTGTCTCCCAGGCCCTGTACACACCGCCCTGTCTCCCAGGTCCTGTACTCACCACCCTGTCTCCCAGGCCCTGTACTCACCGCCCTGTCTCCCAGGCCCTGTTCACACCGCCCTGTCTCCCAGGCCCTGTACTCACCGCCCTGTCTCCCAGGTCCTGTACTCACCGCCCTGTCTCCCAGGCCCTGTACACACCGCCCTGTCTCCCGGGTCCTGTACTCACCGCCCTGTCTCCCAGGTCCTGTACTGACCGCCCTGTCTCCCAGGTCCTGTACTCACCGCCCTGTCTCCCAGGTCCTGTACTCACCGCTCTGTCTCCCAGGTCCTGTACTCACCGCCCTGTCTCCCAGGCCCTGTACACACCGCCCTGTCTCCCAGGCCCTGTACTCACCGCCCTGTCTTCCAGGCCCTGTACTCACCGCCCTGTCTCCCAGGCCCTGTACTCACCGCCCTGTCTCCCAGGTCCTGTACTCACCGCCCTGTCTCCCAGGCCCTGTACACACCGCCCTGTCTCCCAGGCCCTGTACTCACCGCCCTGTCTCCCAGGTCCTGTACTCACCGCCCTGTCTCCCAGGTCCTGTACTCACCGCCCTGTCTCCCAGGTCCTGTACTCACCGCCCTGTCTCCCAGGTCCTGTACACACCGCCCTGTCTCCCGGGTCCTGTACACACCGCCCTGTCTCCCGGGTCCTGTACACACCGCCCTGTCTCCCAGGTCCTGTACTCACCGCCCTGTCTCCCAGGTCCTGTACTCACCGCCCTGTCTCCCGGGTCCTGTACACACCACTCTGTCTCCCAGGTCCTGTACTCACCGCCCTGTCTCCCAGGTCCTGTACTCACCGCCCTGTCTCCCAGGTCCTGTACTCACCGCCCTGTCTCCCAGGCCCTGTACACACCGCCCTGTCTCCCAGGCCCTGTACTCACCGCCCTGTCTCCCGGGTCCTGTACTCACCGCCCTGTCTCCCAGGTCCTGTACTCACCGCCCTGTCTCCCAGGTCCTGTACACACCGCCCTGTCTCCCAGGCCCTGTACTCACCGCCCTGTCTCCCAGGTCCTGTACACACCGCCCTGTCTCCCAGGTCCTGTACTCACCGCCCTGTCTCCCAGGTCCTGTACACACCGCCCTGTCTCCCAGGCCCTGTACTCACCGCCCTGTCTCCCAGGCCCTGTACTGACCGCCATGTCTCCCAGGCCCTGTACTCACCGCCCTGTCTCCCAGGCCCTGTACACACCGCCCTGTCTCCCAGGCCCTGTACACACCGCCCTGTCTCCCAGGCCCTGTACTCACCGCCCTGTCTCCCAGGTCCTGTATGTTGCACGGCAGTTTCGCCGTCTGACCAGCGGTGGCCGTCACGTTGGCAGAACCTCCGTAGGTCAACTGTGGCAGACGTAGCACCGACCCGGCCAGACTCGCTGAAATACAAGACAGAGAGCCGTGGTCAGAGGCGGGCCAGCGAACCAGTGTCAGGGGCGGGAAAGAGAGCCACTGTCAGAGGCGGGACAGAAAACCACCGTCAGGGGCTGGACAGAGCACCACTGTCAGAGGCAGGACAGAAAACCACCGTCAGGGGCGAGACAGAGCACCACTGTCAGAGGCAGGACAGAGAACTAACGTCAGGGGCGAGACAGAGCACCACTGTCAGAGGCGGGACAGAGAACCACCGTCAGGAGCGGGACAGAGAGCCGTGGTCAGTTGTAGGACAGAGAACCACCGTCAGGGGCGGGACAGAGAGCCGTGGTCAATTGTAGGACAGAGAACCACCGTCAGGGGCGGGACAGAGAGCCGTGGTCAGTTGTAGGACAGAGAACCACCGTCAGGGGCGGGACAGAGAATCACTGTCAAAGGCAGACAGTGAAATGAATACGCAAAATATATTAATGTTCAAGGCTATTTTATAAGTATAATTATGAATATATTGTCAGTATAAATGCTGGTTATTTTGACATGGAACTTAAAGGATGAATGGGCGGAAGCCCGATTTTGCTCATATACAAAATGTAATTAGTAGTGAAATAATTAGTTACAAAACAAAAATGTCACCGGGAGCACCAGTGTGATGATGCAGTTCACCTCTTACGTCTTAGAAAGTAGATGTACGTCTTTTAAAATAAATGGTAATGAATACAACTTAGCCTAAATGGAGGCAGCTCACCGGAAATCCTAGCAATGACTGGGTAATCTTGGTTAATTTGAACAAACGTCACTAATCTATCTTTCATCAAGTAAGTTTAACCCTTGTTTGAGACTTGGCATAATTACGAAATAACAATACAAATGACTTGAGTCTCAATAGTTCGAAAAATAGTCGAAAAAAGTGTCACTATATTTCGGCACAAACATTCATCAGGTGACTCATATAGTGACCTTTTGTGGCCTGACCTTGGCATCAAACCTTCATCCGTCACCTGATTTGTGCCGCAATATAGTGACACTTTTTCTACTATTTTCCGAACTATTGAGACTCAAGTCATTTGTATTGTTATTTCGTAACTAATCTTATATTATTCATTATAATATATCCGTGCGTGCGTGCGTGCGTGCGTGGTACGTACGTAGAAATCAAATAACGTAATGGTCATACATAAATCGGCTCATAACTCGACAACCCTTGTAGCTAGGTGCGTGAAACTTGGCATGCAGGTCCAGTGACAGAGGCGCACCATCGTATTAAAATTTCAACAAGATCCGACATACGTGTCGGCCGCTGTGTCGGCGACAACTGTATCATTGGTTTAACATAGGAAACGGCCAAATTCGCAAATCGACGAAAACGGCCAAACGCGCGTCGATCCCGGGCCGATAACTCGCAAACCAAGGGCCACAGCGACATGCGATAAACACGATTCGACAGAGAGTACATTGGCCTGGTGTGTCACATGTCGTTCAGAGTAAAGCCTAGTTCAAGTCGAAAGTTATGATAACTTACATAAAAAAGCGTCATTTTCAGTATTGAAATCGGTACTCGAAAACTGTTGAACATAGAACGCTGAGACTTCACCACTTTGCAGGCTCGGCCGTAGCACGCGCCAAAGAGGTCCGGGGCAGGTATGCAGGCATGGGAGGTCTGCGGATGACCAGCACGTGCTCTCCGCTCAGATTGTTCGCTCACAAAACTGAGCGTTTCAAATAAATTTCAAGTGGAGAGCTGTGACGTCAGAGCACAAATACCTTGAGAATCTGACCGGCGGGAGTTCTGTGATGATTCTGCATGCATATTGCCGTTGATGTTTGTATGCTCAGTGATAATTAATGACGAATCTGTTTCGTAAACAAAATAATACTTTTGCTTAGTACGGGCTTAGTACATGCAAAGTTGTATGCAGTAATGTGACGGATGTTTAGTACTGTTCCGTGTCTTCCTTTTTTATTGCGCTGCTGTTCAAGTCACGTGCATGAGATGCTAAGCCAATTTAAGTGTAACAATGTATTAAACGAAACCATGCATTACAAAGAAATAACGCTATTACTGTTCACCTGGGATGATCAGTCAGTGGTCCCTCTGAAATAATTCCGGGTACGGGTAGTGGAACGGGCACGAAAACAGGAGAGGGCACGGGCACGGGATGGGGTACAGAATCGGATTACGGAAGCGAGGTATGGGAACCGGTAGCGGGAACGGGAACGGGAACGGGATCGTGGACACCACCAGCTACTGAATGGCAACGAATTGGCTGGCTATATATATATTGGCTGGCTATATAAGTAAATGACAGTCATGTGTCCTATGCTAAATAAATATATAAATCGTACCGGTTAATGGGCATCGAACGTATTGGCTGGCTATATAAATTAGCTGGCTATATAAATACATGGCTATATAAATTGCAAGCCTTCGAGTCTCTATCTATATATCATTAATTATTACATGTCCGTCCGTCCACCGTCCGAGTGTCATCCCTAACAACTCCTAATAACTCGGCGCTGGTTTCAGTCAGGTGCGCGAAAATTGGCACGCAGGACCGGTGGTACAGTCCCATCATCGTATTAAAATTTGGCATCGATCCGACAGCGGGCTCGGCCGCAGCACGCGCCAAAGGGGTCCGGGGCAGGCCTAGGCCATCTGCGGATGACCAGCACGTGCTTTCCGCTCAGATTGTTGGCTCACAAAACTGAGCGTTTCAAACAAATGTCAAGTGCAGAGCTGTGGCGTTAGAGCAAACATATCTAGAGCATCTGTACGTTGGGGGTTCAATATGATGATTCTGCATGCATATCGCCGTTGATTTTTGTCAGCTCAGTGACAATTAACGGCGAATCTGTTTCGTAAACAAAATAATACTTTTGCTTCGTACGGGCTATAGGCCATGAGCAGGGGGTGCGGGTTTGAGGCATCAAAAGAAAGTCGTGCCAGCGATGTTTGGTCCTCCGATTAAGGAGATACCGAATAGCAAAGAGTTAACAGGAACCTCAATGTATAAATGCATTGCCGCCTCATCCAATTACAACAGCGTCTGCTGCGGGTTTGGTTAATTCTACTGACAGGAAGTTAACAGGAACCTCAATGTATAAGTGCATTGCCGCCTCATCTAATTGCAATAGCGTCAGCTGCGCCGGTTTGGTCGCATGTGGTTAACAGGAATCTTAATGTATAAGGGCATTGCCGCCTCATCTAATTACCGCAAACACGAATTTCTTATTGGATGCTTATGAAAATGTCCAATTGTTTGAAACGTTTTATAATTAAATTAATTACCAATGGTATATAATGCTTAAGCAAAATATGTCTGGTTTAGGAGATATTTTTTACTTAGTTGTCAAACCATGCACCCATTGCCCCTGTGTTGAAGCGGCAAACCCGCGCTACCTGGTTATTAAGTTACCTTGGGCCATGAGTACTGGCTTAGTACATGTAAAGTTGTTTGCAGTAATGTGTTCGATATTTAGTACTGTTCGTGTCTTAATTTTGTCTAGCGCTGCTGTTCAAGTCGCTTTCATGGTATGCTATACCAATTTAAGTGTAACAAAGAGTTGAACGATTACGAAACCATGCATTACAAAGAAATAACGTTATCACTGTTGAACTGGGATCAGTGGTGTTGCGTCAGTGGTGTTGCACTCAGAAGTAATTCTGCGATATCGTCAGTGTTGCATAGGGAGGTGTTCGTTGACAACGTAAGGAGGTGGGTTGTAATGTGAATGTTTTCGTGTTGTTGTTTAACCGAACTGGGCTGTTATGCCGCGTCGAGCCAGTCTGGGCAGTACGGGAGGCGAGCGCCGCCGCCGCCCAGCGTCGGCGAGCGTAACCGCGAGCGGCGTGCCACCCATAGGGAAAGGCGGAACCAAATGGAACAGGGTGCGGGAATGGGGGACGAGAATGGTGTACGGTAACGGGAACGGAACACTGGAACGAGGCATGGGAACAGGCACAGGAACGGACACGAGCACGGGAACGCGAACGGCACCGGAATAGGCACGGAAACGGGCATCGGTACGGGAACGGGGTACATAAACTGGTACGTCAACAGACGGGAACGGGGACAGGAACGAACGCGGAAATAAACACGGGGACGGAATACAGGAACTGGACATGTTAATGGCCACGGTAACTGAGCACAGGAACGGGTAGTGGAACGGGCACGATATCATGAGAGGGCACGGGCACAGGAATACCACGGGGTACAGAATCGGGTTACGGAAGCGAGGTATGGGAACCGGTAGCGGGAACGGGAACGGGATCGTGAACGCCAACGAGAATAGGCTCGGAAACGGGCACCGGTACGGGAACGGAGTGTAAGAAGTGAACACGGGAGCGGAAACGGGCAGGAGAACCAGAATGTGTACGGCAACAGGCACGGGAAGAGGCAAGGGACTGGACACGGAAACGGCCACAACAGCCACATTTTTTAAGCGGCTTTGTGGTGTTATTTTAAAAATAAGAAATAAATGCAAATAGTGCAATGCGATTGCGATCTGATCCGTGTACCTCGGCTAATTTTCCGTCGCCTTCTAAGTGCAATCATATGTTACATTTGCACAAACCGGCAAGTTCTTACACGGTCAGCGGCCAAATCATTAAATGGTCCATACAGCTTCTATCGGACAACACTACACAACTTTACCACATGTAAAATTGTATGCAGTGATGTGATTGATGTTTAGTACTGTGTGTGTCTTAATTTTGTCCAGCGTTGCTGTTCAAGTCTCTTTCATGAGATACTAAGTCAATTTAAGCGTAACAAAGTTTTGTATTAAAGAAACCATGCATTAACAAGAAATAACGGTGTCACTGTTGACCTGGGATGATCCCTCAGTGGTGAGTGGTGTTGCCCTCTGAAGTAATTCTGCGATATCGTCACTGTTGCATAGGGAGGTGTTCGTTGACGACGTAAGGAGGTGAGTTGTAATGTGAATGGTGTTGTGTTATTGTTTAACCGAACTGGGCTGTTGTGCCGCGTCCAGACAGTCTTGGCAGTACGGGAGGCGAGGGCCGCCGCCGCCCAGCGTCGGCGAGCGTAACCGCGAGCGGCGTGCCACCCATGGGAAAGGCGGAAGCAAATGGAACAAGGTGCAGGAATGTGGGAACGAGTGGGGTACGGTAATGGGAATGGGGCAGTGGAACGTAGCACGGGAACAGGCACAGGGACGGACACTAAGACTAGCACGGGGAAACGGGAACATGAACGGAGCCGGAACTGGGTGTAGGAAGTAGGCACAGAAGCGGGAACGGGCAGGAAAACGGGCATGTGTATAGGAACAGGCACGGGAACAGGCACGGGAACAAGCACGGGACTGGACACGGAAACAAGCACAACAACAGGCACACATGCGCCCGGGAACAGGCATGGGGTACAGGAACAGGTTACGGTAACGGACCAGGGGAACGGGTAGCAGGGGAACGGGTAGGTAGAATAGGGGAACGGATAGTGTCAGTCAACTCCGGATGACATATTGCTGGCAATTAAACGGCTAAACTGTGCAGAGACTGTGAACGGCATGGGACTTTGAGAAAAACAAGGACGGAACAAGGAACAGAACGAGAAAGGTTTTGCTTAGTACATGTAAAGTTGTATACAGTAATGTGCCAGTCGTTTAGTGTTTATGTCTTAAGTTTGCCTTGCAGTTCTGTCCAAATCGCTTTCGTAACATATAAATCGGACCGGGAAATGGGCCGCGAACGAATTGGCTGGCTGTACAAATACATAGCAGTAACTAGTGTTAACCCGTCCGCTCCGCTGGGCGATTACTGGTGTCCAGTGGTGGCGCAAGCCAGTGATAGGCAATTATGGATTGATAACCCGTACTACCCGTGCCACCTGTCGTACCTATAATACGTTTTTGTACCCGTCATACACCCGAAGTACCCGTCAAAAACCTACGGTGCCCGACATACACCCGTAGTACCCGTTGTGCCCCTGAGGAACACGTGATAACCCCGTTATAGCCGGCACTCACCCATTACACCCGTGGAACACCTATGGCACCCGTTATACACCCGTTAAACCCGTGAAAACTCCACCCCGGCTTAGTGTATATGTTCATTGATATATGCCGTACCGTATGTCGATGACCTTCGTTTCGCAGTGATTCTATGGTTGCTTGACATTGGTTGTGGCACTGTAGTATCCGTGGTCGGATCTGATTGGCTTTCGACTGGAGTGAAGCGATGTAAAACTCGTATCCGTAAACTGTTTTTTTTAGGTAAACAAAATATTAACACTTATTTCTATGTTAGTTACAGTACAAACCTTCGCCCAAAACTGCACAAGCTAAAAATGTGTAACTATCGTATCAAATGCGTCGGAAATGTACGAATTATACACCACTCGGTAGTATCCGAAAACTCGTTTGAAAACCTTAAAATTGCGTACATCACGTGCTTATAGCAATGTGGTACTGCAATGTAGAACTGCCGCTTTACTGTGTTAAATTCGTTCCAGAGAGACAGACAGACAGACAGACGCTTATCAAATAGTAATATAGACTAGCGCCTTGTGCTCGCTCCGCGTCGCAATCCCATATATTTGCAATCCCGATAGCTGTATAGAGATTTGTATCAAGGACTGTTTTGACTTGTTGGACTTGTCGGACTTGCTGGGATTGCTGGGATTGCTGGGATTGCGGGGCTTGCTTTGCTTGCTGGGCTTGTGAGGCTTGCGGGACTTGCTGGACTTGCTGGGCGTGCGGGGCTAGCGGGATTTGCTGGACTTTCTGGGCTTGCCGGACTTTCTGGGCTTGCCGGGCTTGCGGGGCTTGCGGGGCTTTCCGGACTTGGACTTGTTGGACTTTTTAGTTGTTTAACGTCTCGCACCTTCAGCGCTCGCTAATCGATTTAGCACGTGCGTCATCTTGCGCCTTCGGCGCTCGCTTCGCTATCAAATCGCAAAAATCCATCTCTAACCCATCTCCAACTCCAACCAACCCATCTCCGACACAGCTACATCAATTTAACGCACACACAGATTGTTGGCTGCGTGGGAGTACAGACGCCGCTCAAATATCAATATTTCTCCGGGATCTGCGGGACGGAGGTTCCATGTTCACAAAGGCACGTGATTCCCTTTTAAACTTTTTGGAACACTTTGGAACACTTCGAAACACTTTGGAACAACCGCGAACAGACACGCCGCTCAAATATTCATTTTTCCCGGGATCTCCGGGACGGAGGCTACCTGGCCATTAAGTGATGTCATGACGCTTGTGCGGTATGTGCAGCTACTGATACGTGCCGAGTTGCAGCGGCCC
>JAXIVJ010002583.1:0-100000 GCA_036785665.1 Chirona hameri
TAACGGGTTGCTTATGACCGGAGCCGACGGATACAACTACCCCTTCGACGGGTCACTGCTGGTCGACGGAGTCGCCGAACGCCAGGTTAGCTCAATTTGCTAGTTTTGTATTGTTTCCTTTCACACACAGATTGTCACTCCACCATGCTGTGGGCAGCGCTGTGCTTAGCTAATGCTAGTTGGTAGAGTGGCGGTGTTAATCTCGCTCAATCTTTGTCCTCTTTCTGTCCTTGTTCTTTGTCCCGGTCCACCTATCGCCCAGCTGGGATAGGTTCTGGCTATCCTCTCATTTGCATAATGCAATTTGTTGGATGTTTTGCGGATGCGATACATGTCGATATTTGTCTTGTTTATTACTCAATCAATTAATATTGTATCAATATCTTTTACGCTTTCGATAGAGCTGCTTATTATAAGAACATTCCGCTGCCGGCGAAGTATATATCACTTATTAGTTGGTATCATTGATGACGAGGACGTACTGTATGTTGACAGAAGTGGCGCATGGCACCGTGGACGCTGGCACTGATATGCGTCATGGCCACGCTGCTGTTCGTTGGCATCCTCGTGCTCATCTGGATCTGCTGCTGCAACACCGTCGTCCAGAAAGGTAGGCGCCGTGCAGTGCCTCCTCTTTCGCAAGCGCGATACATGTCTGCGTTTATACGTCAGAAAATAAGCCTTGGACGTTAGATTGTGTTGCATTTTGCCTCGATTTGCTGTTAATTATCTCTGTTAACATATAATTAATTAGGGAACTGTTCGTTTTAGAACATACCTCACCAACGCCTGAATGTGCATCTGATGCTGACTGCAGGCAAGGTTCAGGACGTGAACCACATGGCGTTCAAGGTGCCGATCAACTCTGTGCCGCCGCCGCCCTTCACTCCCGGCGCCGTCAACTCCTTCAACATCCGCATGTCCATCACAGACCCCAACCGCAAGGTGGCGCCCTCGGTCATACAGGTGTGAGTACAGGTGTAGTGGCGCCCTCCGTCGTGTGGCGCCCTCGGTCATACAGGTGTGAGTACAGGTGTAGTGGCGCCCTCCGTCGTGTGGCGCCCTCGGTCATACAGGTGTGAGTACAGGTGTAGTGGCGTCCTCCGTCGTGTGGCGCCCTCGGTCATACAGGTGTGAGTACAGGTGTAGTGGCGCCCTCCGTCGTGTGGCGCCCTCGGTCATACAGGTGTGAGTACAGGTGTAGTGGCGCCCTCCGTCGTGTGGCGCCCTCGGTCATACAGGTGTGAGTACAGGTGTAGTGGCGCCCTCCGTCGTGTGGCGCCCTCGGTCATACAGGTGTGAGTACAGGTGTAGTGGCGCCCTCCGTCGTGTGGCGCCCTCGGTCATACAGGTGTGAGTACAGGTGTAGTGGCGCCCTCCGTCGTGTGGCGCCCTCGGTCATACAGGTGTGAGTACAGGTGTAGTGGCGCCCTCCGTCGTGTGGCGCCCTCGGTCATACAGGTGTGAGTACAGGTGTAGTGGCGCCCTCCTTCGTGTGGCGCCCTCGGTCATACAGGTGTGAGTACAGGTGTAGTGGTGCCCTCCGTCGTGTGGCGCCCTCGGTCATACAGGTGTGAGTACAGGTGTAGTGGCGCCCTCCGTCGTGTGGCGCCCTCGGTCATACAGGTGTGAGTAGGTACACAGGAGCACGTAATAGGGTACATGGATCACCGAGTTCGAGTTATTCAACTAGTCTGTTTTTTTATATATCGAACCAGTTGACAATGTATCGGATTTGTTTGGCCCATCCGAAAGACCTATACTAGTTTAAGTACGACGAATGATGAATCGCTAGATGAAAAATACCATATTTATAATATCACAGCAGGGAATACGATCATGCCGCCGATATGAAGTCAACGCTGTAGAAAGGTGTTGACTCTACCGGCAGTAGGATTTTAATCTTAATTCGTATACATAATACATATACTATAAACGAATACTGTGGATCACCGCTATTTTGGATCGCCGCTATTGCCTTCCCCCGATCTCTAATCACTGCTCTACCGGGACCGGTTTCCGCTCTGCCAACAGGACCTCCGACGACCCTCTGGCAAACATGGAGGACTTCAAGCTTGATGACTTCAGCACGCCCGTCTCGCCGCTCGCCGTCCGTCCGCCCGTCTCAGTCTCCATGTCTGCCCCCGAGTCTGCCCCTCTGTCCGCGCCCGAGTCCGCCCCCGAGCCGGCCTCGGACGGGGAGGCGGACGTGCCCGAGGCTGGAGCGCAGGAGAGTGAGGAGCAGCGGCTGCAGAGGGAGGCGAAACAGGCGCAGGATAAGGCGGAGAAAAAGGCAGAGGAGACCAGGCAGGCTGAAAAGGCGAAGGCGGAGGCGGCGCCACAGGAAACCGCTATATTGGATGAAATGTAGGTTCACCGAGGGATAAGAAACCGAGGTGATAGAATGTTAGTCTGACCGTCATAACTTGGGAAATATGCTGGTGACAGATAACAATATTGCAATAGGGGTAATACGTACCGAATGTACACATTTGTAGTACATGTTGCAATTTTCTTCAAACTGTGTATGTGATTGATCTGTGAAGGATGTACTTGTCATGGTTATGTAATGTGTATATTGCATATTCTAAATAACATTCGTGTTTCTGTTGCAGATTTGAAGACTTCTAAGCTAAATCAGTCCGGTGTGATCTATTTCCTCTGTGTTATGATCCAGGCCATGTATTGTTTGGCCTTGGGTGTTTGTCTCAACTCACATGAATGACCGCATGCTAAAATATGCGCTGGTTTCCAACTATCCCACGCCCAGCTTGCATTTACATCGATAGTTATTTGTTTCATATTTGTAAAACAGCGTAAGTGAGCTGTTAATGAAACAATTCGTATCAGCAGTAGTTCATCAAAGATTGACTTCGCTTCAGTGAAAATGCGTCTACAAATACTAGTTATTACAAGTGCCTTAGACATCGTGCCTGCTTTCTGTGATAACATTAGGTATTGTGTGATGAAATGCGACATGTTGCTCCGTAGTTTTGACTTTGGTAGAGTAGTCCCCTTAAACATAGGGTCGCCGCCATCTTGTACAAACTCAATGAAATGGCACATGGTTAAAGGAAATAGTTCACCTTGGAAAATTTTCCCGAACACGATTTGATTATATGTTTTTAATACAATTTATTTTTATATTGTCAAAAATGGCCTTATATCGCGCCGATTCAAGACAGAAGGACGTAAATTATTATGGTTTATCAAAACTATATGCATACTCTCTGAGTCAGAGTCCTGACGTCACGCGAATCAAAAAAATGGTTCAGCCAATCAGATTCGAAAGTAGTCGCGTAGGGATAGACTCGCATTAGAGCTGTGCCAACCGGCGGCCAGCGGTTCGCTTGCTAGCACCAGCTGCAAGCTGATTGGCTGATGGTATAGCCTCTGCCCGGGCTAGAACCAGTACAACATTCTTTCGCCAGCGCCGCATTCCTTCGCCAAAAAACAAATATATTCGGCTGGAGCGTCTTTTCAGTCAAGAAAACTTGCAGATATGGGTTTCCCAACACGGGCTACAAAACTGCTATCTCAGTTTAAAACTAATGTTGAAGGTGAACTATTTCCTTTAATTGACCTTTATTTTTAAGATGATATTCATCTTCCAAAGGAAAAACGTGTTTTTATTTGACGAGGTGTGTCTGTTGTGCAAAATAAAATTGATTGCAACGCAATGAATGACGAGTCGTACTTTGACAGGACCACAACAATAATTTGGAAGCCTCGTCACTCAATGTAATCGAGAATAATCACAAAACTACTGATTTTTAAGTAGCGTTCTCCCAACTGAGCTACACGGGCCCTCAAATAGCTTCACAAGTAGCTTCCTCAATTATATTTAACCTTGTAAGTTAGACTTTCTATCGGATCAGCTTGTATTGATCAAACACGACAGTAGGAAGCATTTGTTCGTGCTCATGAGGTATTTCCTGTGCAGAAAAAAACAATACCATGTCAAGTCAAAATATCAGACGTGGAGAATGAGCAGGGGACAATATCGCACCCGATAGATCGCAACTGTAAGTTCGTGGTGAGAAACAATGCTCCTATCTCTCTCATATGCTCTTTATAATCATAGACGACAAATGTGATCATTTCAAAGTTTCCAAAAATATTGCTGCTTCGAGCATGAGCAATCAACTAGCGATAATCATACCAGCCAACAATGGCTATTGGATCCATCGATCACACTCATCGCAGCATATAACAGCCCACAAAGCGTTGTCCATGCGGGAAAACGCTGTTCCACCGCGCCCTCTATGCAGGGAAAACAGTACTGTAGCGCCATCTACACATAGATGGCGGCACCATCGCCCGGCTCGGTTCGGAACACCACGGTATCCAAGTCGAGGCTGTCGGCGTTCGGGCGACGTGCATAAAATTCCGTCTTGAGCTTCTTGATGTATTCGTCCGCACGATCTGCTGACACTAGGGCTACTGTACAGCCACCCCATCTGAAAAGAAAGGTGAGATGAAACAACTCAGCCAAGATAGCTCAGTGTCATAAATATTAAGAAACTAGTACCTACCAATAAAGAGAGCAAATCAACATGTTGTCGTTGAAGGAAGTAACAAATCAACTCCGACTAACATCGTTGTTGTTACTTAGCACCTCCATACAGATTTTCTGACGGTTATAACCCAAGTGTACTAAGTCAGCTAAGTCACTAAGTCAGTACTAAGTGTTTAAGTAAGTAAATACAAGTAAGTAAGTAAGTGTACCATAATTGATAGTACCGGGTACTGCTCACTCAGTCCGCAGTCCACAATGCACCACGGCAGTCTCTGAGCCATGAGCCACCCAGGCTTACCCAGCGCCAGTGAGCCGCGCTCCGAACGCCACTCCCTCTGCCGCCCTGCAGATGGTGTCCAGCAGCTCATGACTGCACTCGTACTGGTCCCGGCAGGAGGCGTGGCTCTCGTTCATCAGCTGACCCATCCGAGTGAGCACGTCCTCATTGCCAGACTCGCATATCGAGCGGAACGCGAACACCCGGCCCGCCTCTGTAACACAGCGGTGCAGGGTAGTGGAGTTGGGGTGCATATTAGAGTAGGTAAGGGGGTGCTTATTACAGAATGCTGCAGAAACGCTTGCAGTGATTCGGTTGGAACATCCGTGGTAGTTTGATTTCATGATCCTTCGACGTAAAGGTCTTTGATAAGAGCAGCTGTCGCGACGTTCTAAAAATAGATGCACTAGCATGGCGATCTAGCGTCGAGTGATACTGCGGCCTTGACCACAACTCACCTTCACCGCGGTGAAGTTTCACATCTAAACAGAACGCTATTTATAGCACTATCTCGGTCGAAACTATAATCTGACCGGTCCCCTCCCCTCCCCTCCCCTCCCCTCCCCTCCCCTCCCCTCCCCTCCCCTCCCCTCCCCTCCCCTCCCCTCCCCTCCCCTCCCCTCCCCTCCCCTCCCCTCCCCTCCCCTCCCCTCCCCTCCCCTTTCCTCCCCTTTCCTCCCCTCCCCTCCCCTCCCCTCCCCTCCCCTCCCCTCCCCTCCCCTCCCCTCCCCTCCCCTCCCCTCCCCTCCCCTCCCCTCCCCTCCCCTCCCCTCCCCTCCCCTCCCCTCCCCTGCGTCCACTGCAGGCGTTGACACCGACGTTGAAATACGTGCATTGCACGCAGGTACTGACCTTGGAACACATGCATGGCCCGCTGGTACGGCAGGAACTGCGTGATGTGCCGGGTGTTCTCACTGAGAGTGATCTCATCCAGCTCCTGTTCGGTGACGCCCAGCTCGGCACAGATCTGAGGACGCACGGGAAGGGCGCCGACGTGACGTCGCTGGGTGGCAGTTTGACCCAGTTATCGAGTACGGGTGCTGCTATAGGAACGTTTAAAGTTAATAGCTAGCAGGTAGTCTGGGCTGAGCGGCAGTTGGGCAGCATATATGGAAGTTTGCCGAGTTAGCACCTAACAGCAGCTGTCTTAACTCTTATGCTGCCTTTTCTTACTAACAGCGTGATCAACCTTAGCACAGTAACGTGCTCTCGTGCGTAGTTTGCATTTGTTATGATAAGAAACAAGTAGCAAGGAACGGCAAAGACAATAAAACACGATTATGGAAAAATATATAACGTTCGCCAGCGGCACCCCCCCCCCCCCCCGCCACTGCCTGCCGTCCCACAGGACCGACCTCCTTCTTGGAGTAGGGTTGCTCGTGCATCACCGATTGCACCATGGCGACCATCTCGTCAAACTCCAGCTTCAGCTCCTTCTGCAGATCCCCGAGCCGCCGGAACTTGGCCCACTCCAGACCACGACTCTTGGCCAGCATCTGGCAGGCACACAATGGCCAGTACGGAATGCAGCCCCAACACATACAACGGCAAACACGGGAAATCTGGGGCTGATTCAATAAAACAGCAAGGGCTTGTATCGATAACTGCATACCTATTCAGCATATTACGTACGGTACGGGCAGCATATATGCAATGTACGCTTAACATAAAAGTAAACATAAAGCTTATCAAATATTATAGTTGATTCAAGTGTGAACATCGCTATATTAGGATTCATAGACATATTTATGATGGTCACGATAAGGCGCATCCGCCTCGCCGCGTGCCCCTCTCGCTGCCAGTGGGCGGCGGTGGCAACTGACCTGCGTTGCCATACGACACTCCATGACGCGGCAGTTGTAATCGGAGGAGGCGGCCTTGTTCTTCTCGGCCAGACTGTTGGCGATAACGAACACAGCCCCGGACGGCAGCTGTACATCGTGCGCCCGCAGCGGGTTAAACTCAATCAGCTTCGCCGTGCCTGACGAGGACCGGGCAGAAACGGTTCACATGAGCTGGCGAGATTTTACGGAACTTATTCGCACTGGAGTTAGAACTTCGTGCGGCATTGATGATTTCGCACAGTATTAAGATAGAAGATAGACTTTCATAAAGGGTAGACGGGATCGTTTGTACGGCCGACTGTGCTACCTGGAGAATACATCTACCTGACTTGTCTATTTCCTGTTTTATTCCTGTGCCAGATACGAATATGGTTCCCAAAAGACGTGAACCGCCTGATCACTGACCCTTCTTGGCGAGGAAGCAGATAGCCTGGTCCATGCCGCCCCCCTCTGTTCCAATGTAGCGCTCCGCATGGGCGCACACGCCGGCAATCTCCGACTTTGTCAGCGACACCTGGTGAGCCCGCGATCAGGTTAGTATCGGGCAGAACACTGTACTGAGTGTATACCGTGCCGACACATATCACCGCATGAGAGCCGGTAGTTAGAGTCAGGTGGAGCATGGTAAATACACAGCGCCGGTTCGTGTAGCGTGGGATTAGACGGTACCGAGGTGGCTCAAGGTCAGGTAGCACGGCTCAGACTGTTATCAGCGTGCAGAGCTGGCTCACACGAAAGGCTTCTCGCGCCCTGATAACACAGCTAGCTAGTCAAAAGTGGTCTCTGAAATACCTTCTACTGAACGATACTGCACGCTGTTGACAGTTCTGTGATCTGTCTTTGACTGACATTGCCGGTGACTGACATTAGCTGTGTGACTGGCATCCTGACCTTGTTGGCGTGCAGTTGTTGACAGTTCTGTCTTTGACTGACATTAGCTGTGTGACTGGCATCCTGACCTTGTTGGCGTGTAAAGTGGCTAGACTGGCGGCGCAGACCAGCGCCGACGAGCTGCTGAGGCCGCTGGAAGGAGGGATGGTGCCGCTGACGGCCAGCTGGAGGCCGCTGATGTCAGTCAGACGGCAGTGCTCCTGTACCCCGAGCACGCCGCACAGCACGTAGCTGGACCACGACACACTGCCCGACGGCCTCTGTACACTGCGAGGAGACAGAGACAGGGGGAAGTGTCAGAGACAGCGACGGAAAGGGGGAGAGACAGAGACAGAGACAGAGACAGACAGAGACAGAGACAGAGACAGAGACAGAGACAGAGACAGAGACAGAGACAGAGACAGAGACAGAGACAGAGACAGAGACAGAGACAGAGACAGAGACAGAGACCAGAGACAGAGACAGAGACAGAGGCAGGGGGAAGTGTCAGAGACAGAGACGGAAAGGGGGAGAGACAGAGACAGAGACAGAGACAGAGACAGAGACAGAGACAGAGACAGAGACAGAGACAGAGACAGAGACAGAGACAGAGACAGAGACAGAGACAGAGACAGAGACAGAGACAGAGACAGAAACAGAAACAGAGACAGAGACAGAGACAGAGACCAGAGACCAGAGACAGAGACAGAGACAGAGGCAGGGGGAAGTGTCAGAGACAGAGACGGAAAGGGGGAGAGACAGAGACAGAGACAGAGACAGAGACAGAGACAGAGACAGAGGCAGGGGGAAGTGTCAGAGACAGAGACGGAAAGGGGGAGAGACAGAGACAGAGACAGAGACAGAGACAGAGACAGAGACAGAGACAGAGACAGAGACAGAGACAGAGACAGAGACAGAGACAGAGACAGAGACAGAGACAGAGACAGAGACAGAGACAGAGACAAAGACAGAGACAGAGACAGAGACGGAAAGGGGGAGAGACAGAGACAGAGACAGAGACAGAGACAGAGACAGAGACAGAGACAGAGACAGATACAGAGACAGAGACAGAGACAGAAACAGAGACAGAGACAAAGACAGAGACAGAGACAGAGACAGAGACAGAGACAGAGACAGAGACAGAGACAGAGACAGAGACAGAGACAGAGACAGAGACCAGAGACAGGGACAGAGACAGAGACAGGGAGGAGCAGTATCAGAGACAGTGACGGGAAAGGGCAGTGACAGAGACAGAGACAGAGACAGAGACAGAGAAAGAGAAAGAGACAGAGACAGAGACAGAGACAGAGACAGAGACAGAGACAGAGACAGGGATGAGCAGTGTCAGAGACAGAGGCAGGGGGAAGTGTCAGAGACAGTGACAGAGACGGAGACAGAGACAGAGACAGAGGAAGGGGGCAGTGGCAGAGACAGTGACGGGGAAAGGGCAGAAACAGACAGAGACAGAGACAGTGACAGACAGAGACAGAGGCAGAGGCAGAGACAGAGACCAAGACAGAGACAGAGACAGAGACAGACAGAGACAGAGACAGAGACAGAGACAGACAGAGACAGAGCAAGAGAAAGAGAAAGAGAAAGAGAAAGAGAAAGAGAAAGAGAAAGAGAAAGAGACAGAGACAGAGACAGAGACAGAGACAAAGACAGAGACAGAGCAGAGACAGAGACAGAGACAGAGACAGATACAGAGACAGAGACAGAGACAGAGACAGAGACAGAGACAGAGACAGAGACAGAGACAGATACAGCTACAGATGCAGATACAGATACAGATACAGATACAGATACAGATACAGATACAGATACAGATACAGATACAGATACAGATACAGATACATATACAGATAGATACAGATACAGATACAGATACAGATACAGATACAGATACAGATACAGATACAGACAGTGACAGAGACAGTGACAGAGACAGTGACAGAGACAGAGACAGTGACAGAGACAGTGACAGAGACAGTGGCAGAGACAGAGACAGTGACAGTGACAGAGACAGTGTCAGTGACGGAGACAGTGACAGAGACAGTGACAGAGACAGTGACAGAGACAGTGACAGAGACAGTGACAGAGACAGTGACAGAGACAGTGACAGAGACAGTGGCAGAGACAGTGACAGAGACAGTGACAGAGACAGTGACAGAGACAGTGACAGAGACAGTGACAGAAACAGTGACAGAGACAGAGACAGTGACAGAGGCAGAGACAGACAGAGACAGTGACAGAGACAGTGACAGAGACAGTGACAGTGGCAGAGACAGTGACAGAGACAGTGACATAGACAGTGACAGAGACAGTGACAGAGACAGTGACAGAGACAGTGACAGAGACAGAGACAGTGACAGAGACAGTGACAGAGACAGTGACAGAGACAGTGACAGAGACAGAGACAGTGACAGAGACAGTGACAGAGACAGTGACAGAGACAGTGACAGAGACAGAGACAGAGGACAGAGACCAGAGACAGAGACAGAGACAGAGACAGATGCAGAGACAGAGACGGGAAGGGACAGTCACAGAGACAGAGACAGAGACAGAGACAGAGACAGAGACAGAGACAGAGACAGAGACAGAGACAGAGACAGAGACAGAGACAGAAACAGAGACAGAGACAGAGACAGAGACAGAGACAGAGACAGAGACAGATGCAGACAGAGACGGGAAGGGACAGTCACAGAGACAGAGACAGAGACAGAGACAGAGACAGAGACAGAGACAGAGACAGAGACAGATACAGAGGCAGAGACTGAGCGGGAAGGGGCAGTCACAGAGACAGAGACAGAGACAGAGACAGAGACAGAGACAGAGACAGAGACAGAGACAGAGACAGAGACAGAGACAGAGACAGAGACAGAGACAGAGACGGGAAGGGGAAGTCACAGAGACAGAGACAGAGACAGAGACAGAGACAGACAGAGACAGAGACAGAGACAGAGACAGAGACAGAGACAGAGACAGAGACAGAGACAGAGACAGAGACAGACAGAGGCAGAGACAGAGACGGGAAGGGGAAGTCACAGAGACAGAGACAGAGACAGAAGCAGAGACAGAGACAGAGACAGAGACAGAGACAGAGACAGAGACAGAGACAGAGACAGAGACAGAGACAGAGACAGAGACAGAGACAGAGACAGAGACAGAGACAGAGACAGAGACAGAGACAGAGGCAGAGACTGAGCGGGAAGGGGCAGTCACAGAGACAGAGACAGAGACAGAGACAGAGACAGAGACAGAGACAGAGACAGAGACAGAGACAGAGACAGAGACAGAGACAGAGACAGAGACAGAGACAGAGACAGAGACAGAGACAGAGACGGGAAGGGGCAGTCACAGAGACAGAGACAGAGGCAGAGACAGAGACGGGAAGGGAAAGTCACAGAGACAGAGACAGAGACAGAGGCAGAGACAGAGACGGGAAGGGGAAGTCACAGATACAGAGACAGAGGCAGAGACAGAGACGGGAAAGGAAAGTCACAGAGACAGAGACAGAGACAGAGACAGAGACAGAGACAGGGACGGGAAGGGGCAGTCACAGATACAGAGACAGAGGCAGAGACGGAGACGGGAAGGGAAAGTCACAGAGACAGAGACAGAGACAGAGACAGAGACAGAGACAGCGACAAAGACAGAGACAGAGACAGAGACAGAGACAGAGACAGAGACAGAGACAGAGACAGAGACAGAGACAGAGACAGAGACAGAGACAGAGACAGAGACGGGAAGGGCAGTCACAGAGACAGAGACAGAGGCAGAGACAGAGACGGGAAGGGGAAGTCACAGAGACAGAGACAGGGTCAGGAAAGTGTCAGGCTACAGAGACAGGGAGCACGTAACTAACTATGGAGCACCGCCGGACGGCTTTGCCATACCGTACGTGGCGACAGGCAGGGGATGGGGAACCGCCGGCGGAGATGCGTGTGCATTGCCGGAAACAAACTCACAATACCGGCCATATCAATGCAATGGTTGAAGGATAATGCTAGCTAATATTAAAAGACACAATGCTACACTTGCACTACTTTGTGTCGATTTAATTTGTTTTAAGGACATCTGTCTGACCTGAGTTTCTCGGTGGAGCAGCTGAAGTCGGGATAGCTGGAGTCGATGTTGGCCAGGGAGAGGGTCGGCTTGTTGATGCTCCTGACGGCCATCACGATGTCCTGCTGCACGGCCATCGGGAACACCGAGTAGCCGCAGTAGTCGATGTGCTCCCCGATCAGGTTCACCCTGTGATAAATAAAACAATATCGTTAAGTAACCAAGCTAGTATAGTCAAATGATCCCGATATCGGATTCACTCTGTCGTGATAACGCCGTCAACAAACACCGAGTGGCTGTATTGGTCGAGCGCTATTCGATCACATCATGAAAATAATAGACATAATTTATATATCAGCTGACATTGAGTGAACAGTTATACCCCAAATAGAGCTGCTTCTGTGAACAGACTGCAGACCTTACCTGCCAGGAGCTCGAACGAAGAATTCTGGCGGCTGGCCATATTTATTCTCGAAGAACTGACCGAGAGCCTTGAAGCGGTCCCCCTGGGCTCCAGTGATCTCGGACAGGCTCAGAACTGGAGAGTTGTCTGCTCCCATGTCGGCGCTGACGACAGAGGTAAGGGTCTGACACAACGTAACAACAGACTCCAAAACTCACTGGGCAACGGTGTGTGAGGGCTGCCTTCGGAGTGTCAGTCTCACATGAACCACTCTGTAACCTCGATCCATTGTCCTAGCATCCGGTATTACTCACGGGAGCTATCGAACCCGTTTGTTGCTGACTTAGCCACTGACTGCATAGCACCGGCCGCCCCCTGCTCACCCTCCGCGCTCCCCGTCACGTGTATCTCTACCACTCACTGATATGCCGGTCGGGAACTACCCAGAGACCCCATAAGACTAGATTTCGCCACCTTTACAGCCCGGCGAGGCCGCCCGACCGACCGGCCGGAGCCGGGCGCCGTTTCCGCCAGCAGAGCTGACCTTGAACTTGGCAGCGTACGAGGCCGAGCCGCGAGGTCCGCGAGGTTGCTCGCCGCTGAGGAACCCATCATAATACACCCGTGTTACCGCCATCAGAGTGGCGAGGCCCGCCCCGGTGTGGTGTGTGAGGGATTGACTATGGTCTGTGAGCCACGTGGACCCCGGCACAAACGATAGGAACCCTGCCATCGCCACTGCCGCTGCCGGGGCACCTGAACTGAACCAGAACCCGTGGCATTCAACGGGCGGGTGTAGGTACCGGCTGTGGGTTCACTCGCCAGTTACTGCGGTGCAGGACCAGTCTGTTGCACCCGCCCGGCAACTCGACGCGTGAGACGGGGCTACACTGGCGTGCAACGGCCGCCGCGGCATCCGACAGGCACGCTACACACCGATCTGCAAAACAGCGCGGACTGCGGACTGTGGACGCGTCTGGGAGGCCGGGAGCGACGCTGATACCGGACCGGACGAAATTGGAGTGGATCTAAGGTGGCGAAAACTCGGTGTGAGGTTAATCATGATGATGAGAATTAAAATAACCGGTTATCTCATAAGTATGTAAAGAAATAGATTGAGGCCGGTAGCCCCCGGTTGGTTCGGTAGCTCCCGAGAGTAAACACCGGATGCTAGGACAATGGATCGATGTTCCAGAGTGGGAACATGTGAAACTGACACCCCGAAGGTAGCCCTCACATACCTTTGCCCAGAGATTGGAGTGGTGTGAACCGTTAACGTGACCGTCCGAGGGGAGGGCTGACAGGATTGCATTCGTTATGTAATCGTGACGGGGTATTCGTTATGTAATCGTGACTGGGTTGCATGTTCTAACGTCGATGAATGTTGGATTAGATGCAATTTTGTATCATGATTAGATGGCCTCTAAAGGCGGATTGACTTCCCTTTATGCAGAATATCTCTCACAAATGAACATTAGCTTAGTTGCAGCTCAGTGGAGCGAGACCTCCCGCCGGTACATGTCGCATTGCGTGGGCGGACTGACGACACCAATAAGCTGGACCGGAACTCGTCAGACGGTGGTATACCCGAGACCTGTTGCCGGGAAGCCGTGGGAGTTGGGACGCGCATACATGGCACATATTGCACAACATGAAGTCATCTGTCATGTCGACCGTCACTTCGATAATACGACCTTCCCTGTGGACGGCAGTGAGTTTCGATATACGCTAACTCCCTGGCGTGTTTATCTGAGCGCGGTCTGCTGTAGGCTGCCTTGATGAACAGCCTTGATATGTCCTGGGATCTGAGCGCGGTCTGCTGTAGGCTGCCTTGATGAACAGCCTTGATATGTCCTGGGATCTGAGCGCGGTCTGCTGTAGGCTGCCTTGATGAACAGCCTTGATATGTCCTGGGATCTGAGCACGGTCTGCTGTAGGCTGCCTTGATGAACAGCCTTGATATGTCCTGGGATCTGAGCGCGGTCTGCTGTAGGCTGCCTTGATGAACAGCCTTGATATGTCCTGGGATCTGAGCGCGGTCTGCTGTAGGCTGCCTTGATGAACAGCCTTGATATGTCCTGGGATCTGAGCGCGGTCTGCTGTAGGCTGCCTTGATGAACAGCCTTGATATGTCCTGGGATCTGAGCGCGGTCTGCTGTAGGCTGCCTTGATGAACAGCCTTGATACAGCCATGATGAACAGCCATAATAGATATGTCCTGGGACAGCCCGGTCTGCACAGGATCAAGTTACATACAGTTCAGTGTAATGAGCTTACTGCAATAGCATCCGTTGCCGTTCCAATCATAACGAAACGTTAACTGGACGGCAGCCGACAACCGTGCAGTTTCCCTTGCTTTGTTTACACTGTTACGATCGTTACATACACCTCAACACTTTTGTCCGACGTCATGATACAATGTGTTATATTCTGACAGATCTGGCAGATGGCAGACATATGGTTTTGCATCTGACTCTGAGAGTACCGCTAAGCTCCAATATACAACTTTCTGTCACTAGATTATCACCGCCAGGATTCACTGTTACTTGTCAAAAAATGAGAACGACTATTCGAATACTTATAAGCATAGTCTCGGAATTTAGTACACACAGCGATAGCAGTCATGTCGCACGTGAAATACCGACAGATAGTCATTTAATAGCAGCAACGCTCAATCACTTTGCCTGGACGACTCTTGGCCAGTGCATGCCATGTTTATCGTACCTGCTTTTCCCCGCGTCGGCGCACCGTAACACTCCGTAACACTCCGTCACTCCGTCACTCCGTCACTCCGTAACACTCCGTAACACTCCGTAACACTCCGTAACACTCCGTAACACTCAGCTCCGTACGTACCCCGACTCTACAGCAGTAGTGGCGGCTCCGGCGGCGGGCACGTGGAGGCCGTATCGATCGTCCAACAGCGCGGCGCAGCGGGCACCACACTCCGACACCGCCCGCTCACCACTGACTACTGACTACGGCGGGCTACGGTCGGCCGGTCTGCCCCGCCCCGCCCCCCTCCCCGCGACCGGCCCGTCCCGCCCCTCCCCGCGACCGGCCGGTCTGCCCCACCCCCTCCCCTCCCCGCGGCCGGCCCGTCCTGCCCTGCCCCTCCCCGCGACCGGCCCGTCCTGCCCCGCCCCGCCCTACCCCGCGGCCGCCCCGCCCCTCCCGCGACCGGCCCGTCCTGCCCCGCCCCCACCCCTCCCTGCGACCGGCCCGTCCTGCCCCGCCTCGCGCCCCCACGGAACGAGACACCAGCGACATCTATACCGGAGCACAGCAAACTAGGCACACGACTGGCAGCCAGAATTTCCCAGTTTGGTCTTTGTAAGAGCGATTACCATTTACCGTCAGCGTTTTAGCTGAAGCTGCGCCTTATTCCGCTCCTTTGAAAGCTCTAATGTGCTTTACTTTATAGCGCTATCACTATGTATGCTCACCAGCCAGCGCTTAATTGAGGCATGCAACTTGAAAATGCAAACGTGCAAGCGAATAAGCAACATCGCCCTAATAACATCGCAAGCATAAACGACGTTTCACCGATAATAAGGCACTGTCATACTAGCCTAGCTGTTCGGTAAGATCCCAACTCCACACATTTCAACATACCGCCAGTACAAATCCCGGGCCGCCGATCGCTGCCGTCTAGTTCTCTCAATGTCTGAGTCTGTGTTAGCCGTCAGCTGTCGCTACTCCCATGCAAACACCACAGATGTGCAGTGGTACTCGCGATTCATCATATTGTTTGCAGCCTCTGCAGGTGGATGAAGGTGGTAACTAGCGATCGATATTGCTTGCCTGTCTGCCGATTGAGGCGGTTTGGCCCGGCGCCCCTGCGCTAGTCATTTCGCTGACGCACAACCCTACCGAGTCTCGCCCGGACCCCTGTGGGCTAATCCGTTTAATGCCATAGCTCATGGCAATAAGTTGTTGGCGATTCGTAGCCACACAATGTGCCCCTATTAACAGCAGAATCACGTGACACAGCCTCTCTGTACTAACCTGAGTGCTGTGAGCTCCGTGTAGTTATCACGTGACTCAGCATCTCTGTACTAACCTGAGTGCTGTGAGCTCCGTGTAGTTATCACGTGACTCAGCCTCTCTGTACTAACCTGAGTGCTGTGAGCTCCGTATATAGTTATCACGTGACACAGCCTCTCTGTACTAACCTGAGTGCTGTGAGCTCCGTATAGTTATCACGTGACTCAGCCTCTCTGTACTAACCTGAGTGCTGTGAGCTCCGTATAGTTATCACGTGACTCAGCCTCTCTGTACTAACCAGAGTGCTGTGGGCTCCGTATATAGTTATCACGTGACACAGCCTCTCTGTACTAACCTGAGTGCTGTGAGCTCCGTGTATAGTTATCACGTGACTCAACCTCTCTGTACTAACCTGAGTGCTGTGAGCTCCGTATATAGTTATCACGTGACACAGCCTCTCTGTACTAACCTGAGTGCTGTGAGCTCCGTGTAGTTATCACGTGACTCAGCCTCTCTGTACTAACCTGAGTGCTGTGAGCTCCGTATAGTTATCACGTGACTCAGCCTCTCTGTACTAACCAGAGTGCTGTGGGCTCCGTGTATAGTTGTCACGTGACACAGCCTCTCTGTACTAACCTGAGTGCTGTGAGCTCCGTGTATAGTTATCACGTGACTCAGCATCTCTGTACTAACCTGAGTGCTGTGAGCTCCGTATATAGTTATCACGTGACACAGCCTCTCTGTTCTAACCTGAGTGCTGTGAGCTCCGTGTAGTTATCACGTGACTCAGCATCTCTGTACTAACCTGAGTGCTGTGAGCTCCGTGTATAGTTATCACGTGACTCAGCATCTCTGTACTAACCTGAGTGCTGTGGGCTCCGTGTATAGTTATCACGTGACACAGCCTCTCTGTACTAACCTGAGTGCTGTGAGCTCCGTGTATAGTTATCACGTGACTCAACCTCTCTGTACTAACCTGAGTGCTGTGAGCTCCGTGTATAGTTATCACGTGACTCAATCTCTCTGTACTACCCTGAGTGCTGTGAGCTCCGTGTATAGTTATCACGTGACTCAACCTCTCTGTACTAACCTGAGTGCTGTGAGCTCCGTATAGTTATCACGTGACACAGCCTCTCTGTACTAACCTGAGTGCTGTGAGCTCCGTATAGTTATCACGTGACTCAGCATCTCTGTACTAATCCGAGTGCTGTGAGCTCCGTGTATAGTTATCACGTGACTCAGCCTCTCTGTACTAACCTGAGTGCTGTGAGCTCCGTATATAGTTATCACGTGACACAGCCTCTCTGTACTAACCTGAGTGCTGTGAGCTCCGTGTAGTTATCACATGACTCAGCCTCTCTGTACTAACCTGAGTGCTGTGAGCTCCGTGTAGTTATCACGTGACTCAGCCTCTCTGTACTAACCTGAGTGCTGTGAGCTCCGTGTATAGTTATCACGTGACTCAACCTCTCTGTACTAACCTGAGTGCTGTGAGCTCCGTATAGTTATCACGTGACTCAGCATCTCTGTACTAACCTGAGTGCTGTGAGCTCCGTGTAGTTATCATGTGACTCAGCCTCTCTGTACTAACCTGAGTGCTGTGAGCTCCGTGTGTAGTTATCACATGACTCAGCCTCTCTGTACTAACCTGAGTGCTGTGAGCTCCGTATATAGTTATCACGTGACTCAGCATCTCTGTACTAACCTGAGTGCTGTGAGCTCCGTGTATAGTTATCACGTGACTCAACCTCTCTGTACTAACCTGAGTGCTGTGAGCTCCGTATATAGTTATCACGTGACACAGCATATCTATACTAACCAGAGTGCTGTGGGCTCCGTGTGTAGTTATCACGTGACTCAGCATCTCTGTACTAACCTGAGTGCTGTGAGCTCCGTATATAGTTATCACGTGACACAGCCTCTCTGTACTAACCTGAGTGCTGTGAGCTCCGTATATAGTTATCACGTGACTCAGCCTCTCTGTACTAACCAGAGTGCTGTGGGCTCCGTGTATAGTTATCACGTGACTCAGCCTCTCTGTACTAACCTGAGTGCTGTGAGCTCCGTATAGTTATCACGTGACTCAGCCTCTCTGTACTAACCTGAGTGCTGTGAGCTCCGTATAGTTATCACGTGACTCAACCTCAGTGTCCGGTGTAGTAATACTCGCGGTCGTGGTCAGCAGTCAGCACCGCTGGCGCCAGAAGTGACCGACTAGTGACTGACCGTCCGACGCCACCCACTTCACCCTCCATCGCTATCGGTCAGTGGCTTAGTCCACTTCACGAACCGTCCACTCCGGCCAGGGGGCGTGGCAGGCGGGGCCCGGGGCAGGGGGCGTAGCAGGCGGGACAGGCGGGCCAGGGGGCGTGGCAGGCGGGGCCCGGGGACAGGGCCACCGGTCCACAGCCGACTTCAGCTACTTCTGAAACAAATTGTCGTGAATTGCTGTTCTATAATTGCACATAAGTCTGATATTTGGATGGTTCATGAGGCTATCCTTTTAATGAATGAGCGTTCACTGGCAGTTCCGGTTTCTCACCTATAGTGGCGCTGATCCCAGAACAGAATCGCCTCTGTGAAAGCGGATTAGCATTTATCGGTGGCCAATAGGTACCCGATAGTTCAGATTCGAATGCGTCATGTAAACACTGATAGGTCAAGAGGCTGGGTCTTCGAACGATAGCTCGTCCAACTATTGACACTCATTGAGGGCTTCATAGTAAAAGTGAGGTAGAAAAACGGCGTGAGAGCACGAAGATAACGTTCTTACCATAACATACGTTGATCGAGAATTTAGAGTCAATGTGGCACATATTCTAAAACTGCCCGAACAAACAACGCGAGGATAACGCGACATTGTTGTATAGCCAAGAACAACAGCATTCAGATAAAAAGTAAGATATCTGCACTTCAATAATCTGTACAACCTAATGCTACAATGCCGAGCATTTAGGTGGGGTGGTGCGTGCGGTCTCCCTGCTCCGTTTTACTTCTCATGACATCGCTGTCTTTTTAACTGATTTTTTCTCTCGAACGCTTGACATACAGTACTCCGATGTCCAATATACAAGATAGACTGGTAAATGTGGTGCATTTTATTAGATACTTTGTGGAACAATGACGCATCAACACAGTTAAGACATCACAATAAACATAACAAGAACAATTACTGACAACAACAAAAACAATCCAGCATGGCGCCAATTATAGTCGCCGAAACATCAAACACAAAAAGTCCCGCTCGCCGTATCACTGGTCGCAGGTTACATCAATCAGAGTGGATATAACAAAAAATGGATACATTTCATACTCAAGTGAAGACGAAGAAGATGATACACCATTTTCGACAGATCAGCCGAGGCGTGACACCAAATCATCTGTTCAGAATGTTCAGAATGTTCAGAATGTTCAGAATGTTCAGAATGTTCAGAACGTTCAGAATGTTCAGAATGTTCAGAATGTTCAGAATGTTCAGAATGTTCAGAATGTTCAGAATGTTCAGAATGTTCAGAATGTTCAGAATGTTCAGAATGTTCAGAATGTTCAGAATGTTCAGAATGTTCAGAATGTTCAGAATGTTCAGAATGTTCAGAATGTTCAGAATGTTCAGAATGTTCAGAATGTTCAGAATGTTCAGAATGTTCAGAATGTTCAGAATGTTCAGAATGTTCAGAATGTTCAGAATGCAATTCTTCAGCGTCGGGCGCGGACAAAGCCTCCATTTCCAGAAGTCGGAGGTGCAGCACTAGCCAGCTCCTCTTCACTCTCTAGAAACAGAACACCACGAGTCACTACTGTCGGAATAGGAGATTGAGGCAAGACGCATGATCAGCGTATCCTTAGAGGTCGAGCAATGCGTTAACACGCGCACACCGGGAGCCACATTGAACCGCACATCCTGTTTTATCGATGAGCGCCTTTGTTTATCCACCGATTTTAAACGTAAAGGCGTTTAACATAGCTCGAAATGGAACGGTGCGTCGAATGCTACCATGAAACAATATCCCGTAATTTTTCCCATCGATTTTTGCCCGGTTTATTCGATCAACTTAGGTGTTTACGGTTACTGGTTGACACATTCTGGTCACATCGATGACATCACCACACCAGGTCGTCACCACCACGCTCACCGCTCTCGGAGTCCTCTTCATCGGCGCCGGCGTAGCGCTGGTGGTAGTACTCGAACACGACGAACATGATGACGATGAGCGTGATACCCACCATGGGGTACACCACGTTCTGAACCTGGGACTTGAGCCGGGCGGGTACCACGTACACCTGAAAGCAGGGCCCTGTCACTGACCGTAGGCCAAGCCGAGTCCTACACGCGCGTAGCGTCACAGGTTGTTCTGCACGTGTACAACGGTAGCCATACATCACCGCAACAGTACCTGCACCGATGTAAGACTGCTGTGCAATGACACGACACTTGTAATGCTGCGTTTACTCAGAAACTTCGCTGATTGACATAAGGGAGCTGGTTAGGCCTTCCTTCCTATCAGTGGTGAAAAACGAACAATCAGAGCAACAAGGACCGTAATAACTACCTTTACCTCTCTGTACCCCTCTGTACCTTTCTGTACCTCTCTGTACCTCTATGTACCTCTCTGTACCTCTCTGCACCTCTCTGTACCTCTCTGTACTCTCTGTACCTCTCTGTACCTCTCTGTGCCTCTCTGTGCCTCTCTGTGCCTCTCTGTGCCTCTCTGTGCCTCTCTGTGCCTCTCTGTGCCTCTCTGTGCCTCTCTGTACCTCTCTGTACCTCTCTGTACCTCTCTGTACCTCTCTGTACCTCTCTGTACCTCTCTGTACCTCTCTGTACCTCTCTGTACCTCTCTGTACCTCTCTGTACCTCTCTGTACCTCTCTGTACCTCTCTGTACCTCTCTGTACCTCTCTGTACCTCTCTGTACCTCTCTGTACCTCTCTGTACCTCTCTGTACCTCTCTGCACCTCTCTGCACCTCTCTGCACCTCTCTGCACCTCTCTGCACCTCTCTGCACCTCTCTGCACCTCTCTGCACCTCTCTGTACCTCTCTGTACCTCTCTGTACCTCTCTGTACCTCTCTGTACCTCTCTGTACCTCTCTGTACCTCTCTGTACCTCTCTGTACCCCTCTGTACCCCTCTGTACCCCTCTGTACCCCTCTGTACCCCTCTGTACCCCTCTGTACCCCTCTGTACCCCTCTGTACCCCTCTGTCCGGCGGCCTCTTGTCCTACAGAACCCCGGACCCGCACCCGACCCATATTCACCATCAGCGCCATGAATCCCGCGCCCGCACGAGCAGCCTACCAGCACCCCCTAACACCGCCCCTGCTGAGCCTCCCGCCTTCCCGGTGCCACCACCCACCAGGAGGTCGTTTGCCCGGTGCCACCACCTACCAGGATGTCGTCTGCCCGGTGCCACCACCTACCAGGATGTCGTCTGCCCGGTGCCACCACCCACCAGGTCTTCTGCCCGGTGCCACCACCCACCAGGAGGTCTTCTGCCCGGTGCCACCACCTACCAGGAGGTCGTCTGCCCGGTGCCACCACCCACCAGGAGGTCGTCTGCCCGGTGCCACCACCCACCAGGTCGTCTGACCGGTGCCACCACCCACCAGGAGGTCGTATGCCCGGTGCCACCACCCACCAGGAGGTCGTCTGCCCGGTGCCACCACCCACCAGGAGGTCGTCTGCCCGGTACCACCACCCACTAGGAGGTCGTCTGCCCGGTGCCACCACCCACCAGGAGGTCGTCGTGGTCAGCGTTGAAGGAGGTGTCCTCCACGACGCGGATCCGGAAGTGGTAGAGACCGGTGCCCTTCATCATGACCCTGATCCTCTGGGGGTCCACCAGCTGGCGGTCACGCGCCGAGAGGTTCCGCTGGTAGATCTGAGCCAGGTTCGAGTCCAGGAGAACTGCGGGCGGGGCGGGGCGGGGCGGGGCGGGGCGGGGCAGGGCGAGTTAGAGGGAGCTATATAAGATGAGTAGGATGACCAGATGTGTTCGCGCCGGCAGCGCACGGCGAGGTTGCGTTCAGCTATGCCACAGTTTGACGGCGTGGTTTGGTCAGATACTGTTTCCGAACCGTTTCGGTCGGATTTGCTCGACAGTTTTACTGCGATAGTGCTTGACGAAATGGTAAGGCAATATAACATCCAGTCTCTCGTTTTCAGCATAGACGACCACGACACCTAATCGCCTCCCACTGACGTCATCACTGTCAACGGAGAAGCGGCGCAGAAGCAATCGCTCACACACCAAACCCGTCATCGGCAAGCAATCACACAACAGCCATACAGAACAACCGCTGCCAGCAAAACAACACGCCACAGCTATATCCGCCGTTCTCACCGTGGTTCTCCCATGAGGAGCGGCTGTTGAGTTTCTCACCGTCTCCCATGAGGAACGGCTGTTGAGTTTTTCACCGTGGTTCTCCCAGGAGGAGCGGTTGTTGAGTTTCTCACCGTCTCCCAGGAGGAGCGGCTGTTGAGTTTCTCACCGTCTCCCAGGAGGAGCGGCTGTTAGTTTCTCGTCGCGTTCTCCCAGGAGGAGCGGTTGTTGAGTTTCTCACCGTCTACCAGGAGGAGCGGCTGTTGAGTTTCTCGCCGTGGTTCTCCCAGGAGGAGCGGTTGTTGAGTTTCTCACCGTCTCCCAGGAGGAGCGGCTGTTGAGTTTCTCACCGTCTTCCAGGAGGAGCGGCTGTTGAGTTTCTCACCGTGGTTCTCCCAGGAGCGGCTGTTAGTTTCTCGTCGCGTTCTCCCAGGAGGAGCGGTTGTTGAGTGTCTCACCGTGGTTCTCCCAAGAGGAGCGGCTGTTGAGTTTCTCGTCGCGTTCTCCCAAGAGGAGCGGCTGTTGAGTTTCTCACCGTGGTTCTCCCAGGAGGAGCGGCTGTTGAGTTTCTCACCGTCTCCCAAGAGGAGCGGCTGTTGAGTTTCTCACCGTGGTTCTCCCAGGAGGAGCGGCTGTTGCGTTTCTCACCGTGGTTCTCCCAGGAGGAGCGGCTGTTGAGTTTCTCGTCGCGTTCTCCCAGGAGGAGCGGTTGTTGAGTGTCTCACCGTGGTTCTCCCAAGAGGAGCGGCTGTTGAGTTTCTCACCGTGGTTCTCCCAGGAGGAGCGGCTGTTGAGTTTCTCACCGTCTCCCAGGAGGAGCGGCTGTTGAGTTTCTCGTCGCGTTCTCCCAGGAGGAGCGGCTGTTGAGTTTCTCACCGTGGTTCTCCCAAGAGGAGCGGCTGTTGAGTTTCTCACCGTGGTTCTCCCAGGAGGAGCGGCTGTTGCGTTTCTTACCGTGGTTCTCCCAGGAGGAGCGGCTGTTGAGTTTCTCGTCGCGTTCTCCCAAGAGGAGCGGCTGTTGAGTTTCTCACCGTGGTTCTCCCAGGAGGAGCGGCTGTTGAGTTTCTCACTGTCTCCCAGGAGGAGCGGCTGTTGAGTTTCTCACCGTCTCCCAGGAGGAGCGGCTGTTGAGTTTCTCACCGTCTCCCAGGAGGAGCGGCTGTTGAGTTTCTCACCGTCTCCCAGGAGGAGCGGCTGTTGAGTTTCTCGTCGTGGTTCTCCCAGGAGGAGCGGCTGTTGAGTTTCTCACCGTCTCCCAGGAGGAGCGGCTGTTGAGTTTCTCACCGTGGTTCTCCCAGGAGCGGTTGTTGAGTTTCTCACCGTCTCCCAGGAGGAGCGGCTGTTGAGTTTCTCACCGTCTCCCAGGAGGAGCGGCTGTTGAGTTTCTCACCGTGGTTCTCCCAGGAGGAGCGGCTGTTGAGTTTCTCACCGTGGTTCTACCAGGAGGAGCGGCTGTTGAGTTTCTCACCGTGGTTCTCTCAGGAGGAGCGGCTGTTGAGTTTCTCACCGTGGTTCTCCCAGGAGGAGCGGCTGTTGAGTTTCTCACCGTGGTTCTCCCAGGAGCGGTTGTTGAGTTTCTCACCGTCTCCCAGGAGGAGCGGCTGTTGAGTTTCTCACCGTGGTTCTCCCAGGAGGAGCGGCTGTTGAGTTTCTCACCGTGGTTCTACCAGGAGGAGCGGCTGTTGAGTTTCTCACCGTGGTTCTCCCAGGAGGAGCGGCTGTTGAGTTTCTCACCGTGGTTCTCCCAGAAGGAGCGGCTGTTGAGTTTCTCACCGTCTCCCAGGAGGAGCGGCTGTTGAGTTTCTCACCGTGGTTCTCCCAGGAAGAGCGGCTGTTGAGTTTCTCACCGTCTCCCAGGAGGAGCGGCTGTTGAGTTTCTCACCGTGGTTCTCCCAGGAGGAGCGGCTGTTGAGTTTCTCACCGTCTCCCAGGAGGAGCGGCTGTTGAGTTTCTCGTCGCGTTCTCCCAGGAGGAGCGGTTATTGAGTTTCTCACCGTCTTCCAGGAGAAGCGGCTGTTGAGTTTCTCACCGTCTCCCAGGAGGAGCGGCTGTTGAGTTTCTCGTCGCGTTCTCCCAGGAGGAGCGGTTGTTGAGTTTCTCACCGTCTCCCAGGAGGAGCGGCTGTTGAGTTTCTCACCGTCTCCCAGGAGGAGCGGCTGTTAGTTTCTCGTCGCGTTCTCCCAGGAGGAGCGGCTGTTGAGTTTCTCACCGTGGTTCTCCCAGGAGGAGCGGTTGTTGAGTTTCTCACCGTCTCCCAGGAGGAGCGGCTGTTGAGTTTCTCATCGTCTCCCAGGAGGAGCGGCTGTTGCGTTTCTCACCGTGGTTCTCCCAGGAGGAGCGGTTGTTCAGTTCGGTGATGTTGACGTAGGTGGGGGCCTGCAGGGGTCGCCTCGGTCGGTCGCTGCCGCGGATACTCATCGTGAGACGCAGCTTGGCCGGCCACGACATCATCGGCACCTGGTCACGGGGGAGAGACGGAAATCAAATCACGGAAGGTGGGAATGCAGGCTTGACACGTCATCTGCGCCTGGTCAGGGCGATGGGAAGGGACGGGAACCAGACGACGGAAGCCGCGATGTACAACGTCCAACGGACGGGAATCAGACGACGGAAGCCGCGGTGTCCAACGTCCGACGGACAGGAATCAGACGACGGAAGCCGCGATGTCCGACGTCCGACGGACGGACGGGAATCAGACGACGGAAGCCGCGATGTCCAACGTACAACGGACGGGAATCAGACAACGGAAGCCGCGATGTCCAACGTCCAACGGACGGGAACCAGACGACGGAAGCCGCGGTGTCCAACGTCCGACGGACAGGAATCAGACGACGGAAGCCGCGATGTCCGACGTCCGACGGACGGACGGGAATCAGACGACGGAAGCCGCGATGTCCGACGTCCGACGGATGTGCGGCGTCAGGTATAGCGAAAGCTGCTGCGACACCTCACACCCCGCTCTGATCTGACATCATCGGCACGGCACCTAAGTATCTGGAGTACCGTTTGGTTGCCAAGCCACACAACTTATGCTGCGGCTATCCACTTGCGACTGATTGGTTACCAAACCCAGCTGTCTCCAAATCAGTCAGCTGTCATGCACAACACTGCGGTGTCGTGTGCCATCTACTTACGTAAACCCGGCAGTCCGAGTGTCGTACGTCGGTGGAGTACTGATCTGCCTTGGAGCAGCCACACCCGCTGCGATCGGCCTTCCCGGCGCAGGCCTTGAAGCGGCCCGTGCTGCGACTGACGTCATGTTCGATCAGCAGGTCTGAGCGGGCGATAGGGCAGGGTCAGCAGATCCGAGAGGCGTGCAGATCCGAGTTCAACAGATCCGAGAGGCGTACAGCAGAATATTTTCGGTTCGGTAAATCCCGTAAGGCTAACAGGCACTGCTGCAGCACTGCGGGATACTGGAACTTCTGTCTTCCAATCGCTATTTATTTCAACCAACATGCCCAGGTAACCAATTGTCACTCCAAATGACTTGCCACCACCCTCCCCTTCAAATGACCCCTCTGAACGTTAACGGCTACTGGCACAGGTCACCCACCTTCCCAATCAGAAACACCAGAGCAGCCGCTTTTAGAATCGCACTCCAGCACGTACTCGAGGCCGATAGTCGACATATCAGTGTGTGCGCTAGCCCAACACTAACACTAAACTCGGTGACTACAATGTTGGGGACATCAAAACAAAATACTGGCGGTGATAAAAAGCTCAGAGCGACTCGACTAATCCGCGTGGCATTATCACATAGCACATACCCGTTTGTCGATGAAGCACCTACTCTGATTGAGCGGCTGGCTCGGGTCGGCGTTGTAGATGTTCTCCGAGGTCGGTATGTTAATACCCAGGTCTGATGGTGGACGATAGTTAACCTGCCGGTAGCCAGGATTTGGTGTGAAGCGTGGGTTTCAGTCGCAAGCACAAACTAGAGCACAATAAATATATAAATACTCAGCTCATCAATCGTGATAAACAAACAACCAACCCCAGAACATGAAGAGATTCAGGAAAACATGAACGACAACAACCTTAACAGTCATCCAGATATCTATCGCTATTTCCCGCGAAAACCGTCCATATCCACTCCCTCCAGACTATCGAGCCCTCCGAGCTTAGCACCCCCCCCCCCCCCCCCAGACACCACCCAGACCTCCTTACTCAGCACCGTTGACACAACATGCCCCCCCCCCCTCCCCACCTGGCACCTTCAGTCCACCCCATCCATCCCTCCTTTCTCACTCCCCGCTCACCGGCAGTTCATAGAAGGCGCTATCCCCCGCCTGGACATGCTGTATCACATCTCTCTCCTCCTTCGGGTCCCGGCCACGGGGAACGTCCACAAGCACGGCGTGGTGGGCCGGGGACAAGGCGAAGTTGACCACGCGCGAGGTGCGGAAGCAGAGGGCGCTGACGGCGGGCAGGCGGAATGTGATGGCGCACACCGCTCCTGCTGTCTGCCGGGGTCAGAGCGGGAGGTTAGGATGACGAGACGGCTCGATGGTGGGCGGGGTCAGAGGGGGAGGTTAGGATGGCGAGACGGCTAGATGGTGGGCAGGGTCAGAGCGGGAGGTTAGGATGACGAGACGGCTCGATGGTGGGCGGGGTCAGAGCGGGAGGTTAGGATGGCGAGACGGCTAGATGGTGGGCGGGGTCAGAGCGGGAGGTTAGGATGGCGAGACGGCTAGATGGTGGCCGGGGTCAGAGGGGGAGGTTAGGATGGCGAGACGGCTGGCTGGTGGACGGGGTCAGAGCGGGAGGTTAGGATGGCGAGACGGCTGGATGGTGGGCGGGGTCAGAGGGGGAGGTTAGGATGGCGAGACGGCTGGATGGTGGGCGGGGTCAGAGGGGGAGGTTAGCATGGGGAGACGGCTGGCTGGTGGCCGGGGTCAGAGCGGGAGGTTAGGATGGCGAGACGGCTGGATGTCTGCCGGGGTCAGAGGGGAGGTTAGGATGGCGAGACGGCTGGCTGGTGGGCGGGGTCTGAGCGGGAGGTTAGGATGGCGAGACGGCTGGATGGTGGGCGGGGTCAGAGGGGGAGGTTAGGATGGCGAGACGGCTGGCTGGTGGGCGGGGTCAGAGGGGGAGGTTAGGATGGCGAGACGGCTGGCTGGTGGGCGGGGTCAGAGGGGGAGGTTAGGATGGCGAGACGGCTGGCTGGTGGGCGGGGTCTGAGCGGGAGGTTAGGATGGCGAGACGGCTGGATGGTGGGCGGGGTCAGAGGGGGAGGTTAGGATGGCGAAACGGCTGGCTGGTGGGCGGGGTCAGAGGGTGAGGTTAGGATGGCGAGACGGCTGGCTGGTGGGCGGGGTCAGAGGGTGAGGTTAGGATGGCGAGACGGCTGGCTGGTGGGCGGGGTCAGAGGGTGAGGTTAGGATGGCGAGACGGCTGGCTGGTGGGCGGGGTCAGAGGGGGAGGTTAGGATGGCGAGACGGCTGGCTGGTGGGCGGGGTCAGAGGGGGAGGTTAGGATGGCGAGACGGCTGGGTGGTGGGCGGGGTCAGAGCGGGAGGTTAGGATGGCGAGACGGCTGAATGGTGGGCGGGTGAGCTGGTGAAGGAAGAATTGACGGCGGTGAGGGTGTTTAAACGGGGAGATGGGGAAAATACGTGCAATATCATCGACCTGTGTGGAGTGTAATCGATTCGGGGCTTGATGTATGGTTGGAAAATAATCCATAATAAGCTATATCTACGTCATGCTGGAAACTGTCCCCACCCCTGAGCACACCCAAAACTACGATGCAGGTCCATAGCCATTGGCACTTCATAGGCACACTAGGATGCTTCGAAACGGAGTCTGGCCTCAAATATAGCTCCTCCTAGCAACAGTTGATCCAGTCCATCAAACCCGATATAACCGGAGACGACACCAAGTCGCGCGGCGTCGCCTTCCTTCAACGCCCCCTCTTACCCAGGCTCCTACCAAGACGTGGGGTCGGCCGCCTCCTACCAAGACGTGGGGTCGGCCCCCTCTTACCCAGGCTCCTACCAAGACGTGGGGTATCATGAGAAGTTTCCAGAGATTGATGTATACTCCCGTAGATAGCGCCATAAAAGCTCGTAAACAATTATTATGGTTTAATGACGAAGTTAAGAGAAACAACAATTCGTTTTACATAAAACAAATGTATAAAGTGGGAAAACGATTCATCGACGATATCGTCGGGCACAATGGGCATATTTTAAATTTAGAGCAACTGCAGGTAATTTATCCCCAGATAGCAATATGTTTGCTTACATATCAGGGCCTAGTAAGCGCGATCCCAGCAATGTGGAAAAATGTGATACGTAATACGAACGAATCTTTGAACCCAGATGAAAAGAATGCATTCAGAATATGCATAGGAAAGACTGCAACTGAAATGACAAGTGTAAAATGTAGACACTTTTACGCTGAGCTTATAGAAAAGCGAGTTCCTACCGTTCAAAACAAGTGGGTGGAAGAAGGTTATACTGATGTAACATGGACCTCCATTTATGAAATACCATATAAATGCTGCGCGTCAACGAAATTACAATCACTTAAATTTAGAGTGCTTAATAGATATATTCCGACGAGAAAATTCCTTTGTACGAGAGGTGTAGTTGGCAGCCCGTTGTGCCTTACATGTTCCGAAATTGATCATTTGCAACACTTTTTCTATGAATATAGGGAAGTTAAGCCAATATGGGAGCATATTTTGTCACAGATTAAAAACAAACTGGGTCTTCGGGATGATTTTGTTAGCGTTAGCACGGTATTATTTGGATACCCTTCTGTGCCGTCGGTAGTTAATTTAATAATCCTAATAGTAAAACAATATTTTGTTACAAATAAATTAAATCAGTGCCAGACAAAACATGTGTATAAGGAAGGGTCGATAGAGACAATTGCCCATCATTGGCGAGTAGAACGAATCATTGGAATGAAAAACAAGTATTTGGACAAATTTATAAGTAAATGGTGTATGATGACTGACAGCAACGGTGATTTGTGGCTGAGATAGCTGAGATAGCTGGGAATTGAGATAGCTTGGAGACGGCGGCGGTAGCGTGCGGGGGCAGACAGTGGTGTTCCGTCCCGTGGCGGCGATGTTGTGACTGTTTTGCTGTCATGTCGAGTGTCAGTATATGCGTGGTGCAACATGCCTGTGTGTTTTGTTTGCATATTTGTGCGTCCCCGCCCTTACCCAACCGGGCCAACCTGAGACCGGCCCTTGCAAGGCCGGTCGGCCGGCCGGGCGCGCGGCGCGCCAGTCTAACGGACTGACGGGTCGCGCGCCGGGCCGGCCGATGGGGCACTGCCACGCGATGTAAAACGCGAGGCAGTGCGGGCGCGGGCTGCGGCCTGTCTGGAGCGTCGAGGAGATACCCCACAGCTCTCCCCGGCCGGGGCGGTAACCCCAGACCTCCCCGGAGCCGGGACGGGTTTTTGCCAATACGGGCACCGTTCCGGCTTGGCCAGACGGGCTGCACAGATGCCGATGTGGCACCATGTTTGTGCGTGGGGGGTGCGTGCGCGTGAGAAATGTAGTATAATGCAATGCATATGTTGAAAAGATAATAAACTTTGAAGAAGAAAAAGACGTGGGGTCGGCCCCCTCTTACCCAGGCGTTGGGTGGGCCGCCTCCTACCAAGACATGGAGTCGGCCGCCTCCTACCAAGACGTGGGGGTCGGCCCCCTCTTACCCAGGCTCCTACCGAGACGTGGGGTCGGCCGCCTGCTACCAAGACGTGGGGTCGACCCCCTCTTACCCAGGCGTTGGGTGGGCCGCCTCCTACCAAGACGTGGGGTCGACCCCTCTTACCCAGGCGTTGGGTGGGCCGCCTCCTACCAAGACGTGGGGTCGACCCCCTCTTACCCAGGCGTTGGGTGGGCCGCCTCCTACCAAGACGTGGGGTCGGCCCCTCTTACCCAGGCGTTGGGTCGGCCGCCTCCTACCAAGGCATGGGATAGGCCCCCTCTTACCCAGGCGTTGGGTGGGCCGCCTCCTACCAAGACGTGGGGTCGGCCCCCTCTTACCCAGGCGTTGGGTCGGCCGCCTGCTACCAAGACGTGGGGTCGGCCCCCTCTTACCCAGGCGTTGGGTGGGCCGCCTCCTACCAAGACGTGGGGTCGGCCCCTCTTACCCAGGCGTTGGGTGGGCCGCCTCCTACCAAGACGTGGGGTCGGCCCCCTCTTACCCAGGCGTTGGGTGGGCCGCCTCCTACCAAGACGTGGGGTCGACCCCTCTTACCCAGGCGTTGGGTGGGCCGCCTCCTACCAAGACGTGGGGTCGACCCCCTCTTACCCAGGCGTTGGGTGGGCCGCCTCCTACCAAGACGTGGGGTCGACCCCTCTTACCCAGGCGTTGGGTCGGCCGCCTCCTACCAAGGCATGGGATAGGCCCCCTCTTACCAAAGGCGTTGGGTGGGCCGCCTCCTACCAACACGTGGGGTCGGCCCCCTCTTACCCAGGCGTTGGGTGGGCCGCCTCCTACCAAGACATGGGGTCGACCCCCTCTTACCCAGGCGTTGGGTGGGCCGCCTCCTACCAAGACGTGGGGTCGACCCCCTCTTACCCAGGCGTTGGGTGGGCCGCCTCCTACCAAGACGTGGGGTCGGCCCCCTCTTACCCAGGCGTTGGGTGGTCCGCCTCCTACCAAGACGTGGGGTCGGCCCCCTCTTACCCAGGTTCCTACCAAGACGTGGGGTCGACCCCCTCTTACCCAGGCGTTGGGTGGGCCGCCTCCTACCAAGACGTGGGGTCGACCCCCTCTTACCCAGGCGTTGGGTGGGCCGCCTCCTACCAAGACGTGGGGTCGACCCCCTCTTACCCAGGCGTTGGGTGGGCCGCCTCCTACCAAGACGTGGGGTCGGCCCCCTCTTACCCAGGCGTTGGGTGGTCCGCCTCCTACCAAGACGTGGGGTCGGCCCCCTCTTACCCAGGTTCCTACCAAGACGTGGGGTCGACCCCCTCTTACCCAGGCGTTGGGTGGGCCGCCTCCTACCAAGACGTGGGGTCGACCCCCTCTTACCCAGGCGTTGGGTGGGCCGCCTCCTACCAAGACGTGAGGTCGGCCCCCTCTTACCAAAGGCGTTGGGTGGGCCGCCTCCTACCAACACGTGGGGTCGGCCCCCTCTTACCCAGGCGTTGGGTGGGCCGCCTCCTACCAAGACGTGGGGTCGGCCCCCTCTTACCCAGGCGTTGGGTGGGCCGCCTCCTACCAAGACGTGGGGTCGGCCCCCTCTTACCCAGGTGTTGGGTGGGCCGCCTCCTACCAAGACGTGGGGTCGGCCCCCTCTTACCCAGGCGCTGGGTGGGCCGCCTCCTACCAAGACGTGGGGTCGGCCCCCTCTTACCCAGGCGTTGGGTGGGCCGCCTCCTACCAAGACGTGGGGTCGGCCCCCTCTTACCCAGGCGTTGGGTGGGTCGCCTCCTACCAAGACGTGGGGTCGGCCCCCTCTTACCCAGGCGTTGGGCCGGACAGTGGCCGACAGACGCATGTCGCCGTCCCGCACACTGGTGGTGCGCTGTACGTTCACTATGGACGGGTTACTCAGCTCCAGGTCTATGGCCTGAGAGACCGGGTCGAGCGACTCAGAGTGGTTACCCTCGCCTGCGGGAGAGAGACGGAGAGTGGTTACCCTCGCCTGCGGGAGAGAGAGGGAGAGTGGTTACCCTCGCCTGCGGGAGAGAGAGGGAGAGTGGTTACCCTCGCCTGCGGGAGAGAGAGGGAGAGTGGTTACCCTCGCCTGCGGGAGAGAGAGGGAGAGTGGTTACCCTCGCCTGCGGGAGAGAGAGGGAGAGTGGTTACCCTCGCCTGCGGGAGAGAGAGGGAGAGTGGTTACCCTCGCCTGCGGGAGAGAGAGGGAGAGTGGTTACCCTCGCCTGCGGGAGAGAGAGGGAGAGTGGTTACCCTCGCCTGCGGGAGAGAGAGGGAGAGTGGTTACCCTCGCCTGCGGGAGAGAGACGGAGAGGAGGAGGGGGGGGGGGGGGGGGGGGGGGGGGGCAATAATGGGTGGTGATGGATTCAAAGGTGGCAGTTCAGCATACATTTCAGTACAGGGTTGAATGCAAAGCAGCAGCGGAACTCGGGGTGGAAATGAGAGGGAGGGGTCTGCTGCAGCTCTGTGGCAAACTTCTGATACGAAACCATGGAACGCAGATCAATTATAAGTGAAAAGGGTACCTTACGAATTATATTCTTCATCATGACTGAAGACAATTATATGTCTAGTTCATAGATGCAGTGCAATCGCCAGTGTTAGTACAATCCTCAGCTTAATTCCAAAACGATTCGATACATTTTGAACCTAATAAATACAGAAATGAGAAAGGAAGAAGTAGTCAAAATCATTCAAAGGCGATGCAAGAGGGTATACTATAGTACCTACTATACATCGATGCGACCCAAGTTTACTCTTCGCCAACCTCTCCACCCCCTGAGCCCGTTGCCAGCTCACCATGCACCCTGCGAGCCACCACCTCAACGGTAACGATATCATGCACGTCCAGGTGGATCATACTGCCAGCTCACCATGCACCCTGCGAGCCACCACCTCGACGGTGACGATATCATGCACGTCCAGGTGGATCATACTGCCAGCTCACCATGCACCCTGCGGGCCACCACCTCGACGGTGACGATATCATACACGTCCAGGTGGATCATACTGCCAGCTCACCATGCACCCTGCGGGCCACCACCTCGACGGTGACGATATCATGCACGTCCAGGTGGATCATACTGCCAGCTCACCATGCACCCTGCGGGCCACCACCTCGACGGTGACGATATCATGCACGTCCAGGTGGATCATACTGGCGTGCTTCACCCCGCCCAGCAGCTCCAGGTAGAAGTCGCATAACGCCCCGTACTGGTGACACAGGGGGCAGCACCGCTGGGTCAGTGTTGGTGCACAGCGTGCTTCACCCATTGACCTGTATAAGCAGAGACGAGCTACTCCAGCTGTTGCGCCGCCCGGCAGCCGTTCCCGGTTGAAGCGACACTAGCGCCGCAGCGGAGTGGCTATGAGTTACGCGGTAATGTTTTTGCTATGGCGAAGGGGCGATATTTGACCATAATCACCGTGAACGTTCAGGCTGAATATTTGTATTCCATGTTATTCATTATGAATGTCTCTAAGTCCGCAAACCTTTTCCAGTGCGCTACCTCACGCAGTTTTTGAGTTACCGGCCGGCAAATATCGCCCTTCCGCCATAGCAAAAGCATTGCCGCGCTAACTCAACCCCTTCTCCGCTGCGGCGCTAATGTCGCCTGGCGGGAACGTCTCCCGGGCGGAGTAGTTCGTCTATACCTATATATTATGGCAATGGCTTCACCCCGCCCAGCAACTCCAGGTAGAAGTCACATAGTGCCTCGTACTGGTGACACAGGGGGCAGCACCGCTGGGTCAGTGTTGGTGCGCACCAACTCATCACCGAGGAAACACGGCAGTGCTGGATCAGAGTTGGGGAAGGGTTGGGTTAAGGTTGGGTCACGCACCAGCCTCGTACTGACAGCACAAGGCACCGCTCGGGTCAGTGTCTGGATCAGAATTGGGGAAGGGTTGGGTTAAGGTTGGGTCACGCACCAGCCTCGCACTGACAGCACAAGGCACCGCTCGGGTCAGTGTCTGGATCAGAGTTGGGGAAGGGTTGGGTTAAGGTTGGGTCACGCGCCAGCCTCGTACTGACAGCACAAGGCACCGCTCGGGTCAGTGTCTGGATCAGAGTTGGGGAAGGGTTGTTTTAAGGTTGGGTCACGCACCAGCCTCGTACTGACAGCACAAGGCACCGCTCGGGTCAGTGTCTGGATCAGAATTGGGGAAGGGTTGGGTTAAGGTTGGGTCACGCGCCAGCCTCGTACTGACAGCACAAGGCACCGCTCGGGTCAGTGTCTGGATCAGAATTGGGGAAGGGTTGGGTTAAGGTTGGGTCACGCGCCAGCCTCGTACTGACAGCACAAGGCACCGCTCGGTCAGTGTCTGGATCAGAGTTGGGGAATTGTTGGGTTAAGGTTGGGTCACGCGCCAGCCTCGTACTGACAGCACAAGGTACCGCTCGGTCAGTGTCTGGATCAGAGTTGGGGAAGGGTTGGGTTAAGGTTGGGTCACGCGCCAGCCTCGTACTGACAGCACAAGGCACCGCTCGGGTCAGTGTCTGGATCAGAGTTGGGGAAGGGTTGGGTTAAGGTTGGGTCACGCGCCAGCCTCGTACTGACAGCACAAGGCACCGCTCGGGTCAGTGTCTGGATCAGAGTTGGGGAAGGGTTGGGTTAAGGTTGGGTCACGCGCCAGCCTCGTACTGACAGCACAAGGCACCGCCGGGCCAGTGTCTGGATCGAAATGCCAGTCACTCGATCTGCCAGCTGGACTCATTACAATGAAGTAACTTGAGAACAGCGGCGCTCATGCATATTATTAAACTACTAACCACTGACCCGACAAGCCAAGCACTTCCCACTCAACAGTAGGCTATATTTAGTCAAACTGCCGCCACCTCATTGGTTCCCGTGCCACACCTATCAAGGACGTTAAGTCTGTCACCAGCCGCGTGCCACGCACCTTCTCCGGCAGACCCGACTCCAGGTTGAAGTAGTAGGAGCTGAAACCTGCCGGACCGATGCCGTACACGGTGACACCTCCCGCCCGGTCCATAATCAGAGCTGTCTTCTGCGACAACAGAGGGCAGCGGCGTCAGCAGGGCTAAGTCCGAGCAGAAGTGAGAATACACCGCACATGCAATTGTTCTCTGCATTCCATTCGAGATAATCGAATAAATAACAGTGCAACTTGTAAATATTTAGTATCATAATTTATAGTACTACTAAATAGTAAATATAGTAATATTATTAAAAAAAATATAGTAAATATTTAGAGAGAAAAATATAGGGAGGACTTGAAACTCACTGCTGCTTCGGTGATGTTCATGTTGGGAGACACGTCAGTCAGTGTAATCTTCTCTGGTTCAGCCGACTGCAAAATGCGACAAACGCCATTGCAGGTTCGCTCTAGCTGCCATATCATACCAGAGCACCGTATGAAACCTGGTATGATGAGCACAAAACATTCCAGAGGCAGCACGTGCCGCAGACATACGCCATGAGAGAACTAGCACAATCACGCCTGAAACAGCACAGCAGCACACGACACCACTGGTAAAACCCTTATCATGATAAGTAAAATAGGGATATAGGGCCCTTTTACCTGAGCTGAGCGTTCCAGCCTCAGCCTCAGGTCGTGTCACTGACCCCATCCCAGGTCATGCCACTGACCCCATCCCCATGTCATATCACTGACCCCATCCCCAGGTCATGTCACTGACCCCATCCCCAGGTCATGTCACTGACCCCATCCTCAGGTCATGTCACTGGCTCCATCCCCAGGTCATGCCACTGACCCCATCCCCAGGTCATGTCACTGACCCCATCCCCAGGTCATGCCACTGACCCCATCCCCAGGTCATGTCACTGACCCCATCCCCAGGTCATGCCACTGACCCCATCCCCAGGTCATATCACTGACCCCATCCCCAGGTCATGTCACTGACACCATCCCCAGATCATGTCACTGACCCCATCCCCAGGTCATGTCACTGACCCCATCCCCAGGTCATGTCACTGACCCCATCCCCAGGTCATGCCACTGACCCCATCCCCAGATCATGCCACTGACCCCATCCCCAGGTCATGTCACTGACCCCATCCCCAGGTCATGCCACTGACCCCATCCCCAGGTCATGTCACTGACTCCATCCCCAGGTCGTCACTGACGCCGACGCCGATGATGACCAGCTCCATGTTGACGGTGATACAGATGTGGTGGTTGATGAGGTCGGTCACGCAGTGCTCCACGCGGCCGAACGTCACGTCGGTCAGCGGCTCGGCAAACGTCGCCCCTCCGTCCCACGACACGGACATCTGACCGATAATTCATGTTAACTGTGTAACTGTCCGTTGCACATTACTCGAGCTATGGAACAGCATGTCGAGTGTTTTTCGAGGACCAGGAAACACAGGAAACACACACACACACACACACAAACATTTATACGCATCAATGCCAAGTTTGCGATAGAGAATGGAAAAGCATCCGCTGAAGCTACCATAATTACTCTGGAGCACACCACCACGCGCGGCAGAGGATTTGGCCCATTATCTACCCGAATGCTTAAAGGGAGTGTGCCTACTCACATCGCTTATTTGGGGTTATTGACATTGGTCTATAGAACATAATTTTCTGAATTGACCCATGACTTCGTTTCTCCAGATTCGCCCTAGTTGCTGAGATATTCCAAAGACTCCAGGAACTTGCTGGGAGCAAAAAGTTATCGGGTAGACTCCAGAGGGCTTCCGCTACTAGAAGCACTGCAACTATCGATTAAACTGCTAGCATATTGTTAGCGCCGGTTAATAGCAATTCAACAAAACAGCACGTGCACGCTGATAGCAGCAGCCGAACAGAAACTGGACGGCCATCATGTTTTGCGATGATGGCCGTTTCGATGATGGCCGATGGCCATTTTTTTAAGAAGATATCAATTTAGAGCTACGAAACTTGGACATAATAAAGTTCACAGTGGCAAAAACGTGCTGTGCAAAACTTGTCTTTCTATCTTGCATGATGTGACCGTAATTGTATTGTCTTATGTGCGCCGTTTTACATAACATCACCATAGTGGCGATCGTTTTATAGATATCGAAACAAAAAATAAGCAAAAAACAATATAAGTAAAAATTCAACTTAAGGGGCTCCAGATGTGAATTTCATCATATACAACAATCAAACCAATAGCTACTTACCGTATTAAAAATATTTTTGACATTCCAAAACAGTAGGCACACTCCCTTTAAGTAATGAAAGTCCCTGTTTTCACTCAACCCTGACAGTTACCCCAAGGCCAACCGGTGCTGACTGGTGACCCCCGGTCACCATTCAGGTTGCATTACACCACTAAATCACCACACAGAGGCGCGCTGTGCTGACTGGTGACCCCGGTGACCATTCAGGTTGCATTACACCACTAAATCACCACACAGAGGCGCGCTGTGCTGACTGGTGACCCCGGTGACCATTCAGGTTGCATTACACCACTAAATCACTAGACAGAGGCGCGCTGTGCTGACTGGTGACCCCCGGTGACCATTCAGGTTGCATTACACCACTAAATCACTAGACAGAGGCGCGCTGTGCTGACTGGTGACCCCCGGTGACCATTCAGGTTGCATTACACCACTAAATCACTAGACAGAGGCGCGCCCAGTGAAGGAACGACGGTGCCCTTCAGCTGTTAACCGCACACGAAAACACAACAGAGCCAATAATGGAGCCTCTGACCCTGTGCGACATCAGGTAGACCTTCTTGGTGAGCGGGCAGAGCAGGACGTAGGGCTGCTTGACCTGCTCCGCACCACAGTCCTGGTCACAGGGTCGCCGTCCGCTGCCCTTGGCGTCACTCAGGGGCAGTACCACGGTCTCATATGCATCTCCCTGTGGAATATTGGAGGGTTAGCTGTGCCCAACAATAAAACTGCGTCCCTGTTCAAGTCAGCCGAAAGCATACAGCTATAGTTGCGTTATTGTTCATAACCACCTGTCTAAAATATTCAAACAGCTCATTGCTTTTTAGATACAATATCCTGGTCATAGGTAATGACTATTCATTGAAATAAGACAATGGTAAAATCAACGCAATGCACGATGCATTCGTGAAAACCGGCTTCAGCATTTCACTTGGCTGTCGCCTCCTCCCACCACAACAGTCAGCGCGTCCCCACCTTGTGATATCCGAGGAAGACGGCGCCCCAGTGCCAGATGTAGCGCACGTCACTGACAGACAACAGTCAGCGCGTCCCCACCTTGTGATATCCGAGGAAGACGGCGCCCCAGTGCCAGATGTAGCGCACGTCACTGACAGACAACAGTCAGCGCATCCTCACCTTGTGATATCCGAGGAAGACGGCGCCCCAGTGCCAGATGTAGCGCACGTCGCTGACAGAGGTCAGGGCGTCCGGCCAGGGGACCAGAGTACGCAGGTCGCGCCACGAGGACGGCTGGTGGAACGGCGCGCGGCCCATCAGGTAACGCTGCTCAGAGTGAAGCAGCAACAGCACCGTCTCATCTGACGGCGAGGAGAGGTCAGACGGAGGTCAGACGGAGGTCAGACGGAGGTCAGACGGAGGTCAGACGGAGGTCAGACGGAGGTCAGACGGAGGTCAGACGGAGGTCAGACGGAGGTCAGACGGAGGTCAGACGGAGGTCAGACGGAGGTCAGACGGAGGTCAGACGGAGGTCAGACGGAGGTCAGACGGAGGTCAGACGGAGGTCAGACGGAGGTCAGACGGAGGTCAGACGGAGGTCAGACGGAGGTCAGACGGAGGTCAGACGGAGGTCAGACGGAGGTCAGACGGTGGTCAGACGGAGGTCAGACAGGGTCAGACGCGATCAGTTATAGATCACGATGTCAGCCAGTACCCAAAAACACAGTGAACCGACCATTAAAATAAACACTGCAATAACAGCCAAGCCACTAGGCAGCACCGGGTATGATCCAGTCACTGGAGAAATACTCATTACTCACTGTCCTCCTTGTTGCTGAAACAGGAGAGCGAATGGATCAGCTCATCCTTCACTCGGTCCGCCGGAGAGATATCCGTCTTCTGCAAACAGAAGCAGCATAAGATAACACGTGCAAAGCACTGTTTGCCACATGTGACTCATACTTAAGTCCAGGTATGTCCAGGTGCACCGATCCATCATCCATACACGTATGCCTTCCTAACAGCAGCAGGGCAGACAAATAAAACATAGGTGCTAGAATTTGACGAAAGTTAAGCAGAAAGTGCATGCAAAGAGCGCGAAAATAAAATAACATGGCAACTGAACACGGGAGGAACACGAATAGAAGGAAGAGGACTTTAGAGTATGCATGAAGCAACAGCGCACCATGGAACATTGGATGCAAGGGAGATAGACTATCACACACTCACAGAGCCGCAGTCACCAGGAGTGCACTCCCGCGCCGCCTCCTACCATGTGCAGAGTGCACTCCCGCGCCGCCTCCTACCGTGTGCAGAGTGCACTCCCTCGCCGCCTCCTACCGTGTGCAGAGTGCACTCCAGCGCTGCCTCCTACCGTGTGCAGAGTGCACTCCCTCGCCGCCTCCTACCGTGTGCAGAGTGCACTCCCGCGCCTCCTCCTACCGTGTGCAGAGTGCACTCTCGCGCCGCCGCCTACCGTGTGCAGAGTGCACTCCCTCGCCGCCTCCTACCGTGTGCAGAGTGCACTCCAGCGCCGCCTCCTACCGTGTGCAGAGTGCACTCCCGCGCCGCCTCCTACCGTGTGCAGAGTGCACTCCCGCGCCGCCTCCTACCGTGTGCAGAGTGCACTCCAGCGCCGCCTCCTACCGTGTGCAGAGTGCACTCCCTCGCCGCCTCCTACTGTGTGCAGAGTGCACTCCAGCGCCGCCTCCTACCGTGTGCAGAGTGCACTCCAGCGCCGCCTCCTACCGTGTGCAGAGTGCACTCCCGCGCCGCCTCCTACCGTGTGCAGAGTGCACTCCCGCGCCGCCTCCTACCGTGTGCAGAGTGCACTCCCGCACCGCCTCCTACCGTGTGCAGAGTGCACTCCCGCACCGCCTCCTACCGTGTGCACTCCAGCGCCGCCTCCTACCGTGTGCAGAGTGCACTCCCTCGCCGCCTCCTACCGTGTGCAGAGTGCACTCCAGCGCCGCCTCCTACCGTGTGCAGAGTGCACTCCCGCGCCGCCTCCTACCGTGTGCAGAGTTCACTCCCGCGCCGCCTCCTACAGTGTGCAGAGTGCACTCCCGTACCGCCTCCTACCGTGTGCAGAGTGCACTCCAGCGCCGCCTCCTACCGTGTGCAGAGTGCACTCCCTCGCCGCCTCCTACCGTGTGCAGAGTGCACTCCAGCGCCGCCTCCTACCGTGTGCAGAGTGCACTCCCTCGCCGCCTCCTACCGTGTGCAGAGTGCACTCCAGCGCCGCCTCCTACCGTGTACAGAGTGCACTCCAGCGCCGCCTCCTACCGTGTGCAGTCTGAGGAGAGCAAAGGAGGCGCCGGCAGACTGGGCGGGCGTCTCCAGGCCGCGGAAGGCGGGGGAGACCAGCAGGCCGTGCGAGGTGAGCAGGAACAGGTGAGCGGAGGTCATCACAGCAGAGATGAGGTTCAGGTCATCTGGAGGAGAATCTGAAGGATGCGGTAGGGTCACCAGGTCAGACTAAGGTCAGCTGGAGGAGTTTGACGCCGGAATGTGGCAGGGTCAGGTCAGGTCAGGTCAGGTCAGGTCAGGGTCAGGGTCAGGCGCAGGTCAGTCTGTGGCGATCTTGATGCTGGGACGGGGTAGGGTCAGGTCAGGGTCATGGTCAATGGTCATATCCCAGAACCAACTTATATTTGAGATAGCCACGCCCCCTGGGCTCTTAACTACAGCGAGCCTGGCCGAGCCTCTCCCACCACTATCCGCACACGTCCCCTCCCACCACTATCCGCACACATCCCCTCCCACCACTATCCGCACACGTCCCTCCCACCACTATCCGCACACGTCCCTCCCACCACTATCCGCACATGTCCCCTCCCACCACTATCCGCACACGTCCCTCCCACCACTATCCGCACACATCCCCTCCCACCACTATCCGCACACGTCCCTCCCACCACTATCCGCCCACGTCTCCTCTCACCACTATCCGCACACGTCCCCTCCCACTACCATCCGCACACGTCCCCTCCCACCACTATCCGCACACGTCCCCTCCCACCACTATCCGCACACGTCCCCTCCCACCACTATCTGCACACGTCCCCTCCCACCACTATCCGCACACGTCCCCTCTCACTCACCGCCGAAGGCCGTCCGTACCATCTTCACCCCCGCGAGATCGTACCAGGTGACTGTATTCCCCATCACGGTGGCCACGGGCATACCGGGCTGATCGGCCGCGGTCAGCCCCACCAGCAGACCCAGGTCGCCGCCGCAGGGGTCCTGCAGGTACCGCAGCCGGCCGATACGCGGCGCCACCGTCGCAGCGCTGACAGCGCCGCCCCACGGCCACGACGACCACGCCACTGCGGATGGTCACTGCGGTTAGCGTCCGAACTCCCAAGTTCGGTGACTCGGTGGCCAGCTAAAGCATACGGATGCAGTGTGGGTTAATTGTGGCTCTATGTTTAAGTAATTGCTAATAATACACAATGTTCAATCATAGATTAAGAAGACACCTAGAAACAATGAACGTCAGGCGGCCAAGAAACGCGTCACATAGTGCACTACCGAAACCAAAATCCTCAGATTCAAACAATCAGAATATAAGGAGAAAAGGTCAGAGGATCAGAACAGGGGACCAGAGCTCAGACCCTCCCTTGGAACAGCTCACTGTCGGAATGGACAAGGCTGTGGTAGATGCTCACCGAATCTGACGTCGGTAAGGGAGGCACGTGTGGCGAGAAATCCCGACCCACGTGACAGGCTGACCTCTGCTCTCCATTGGCCGCCATTGATGTCCGCCAGATCCTCATGCAGACGACTGCCAGCAGCACACGATCACGGTCAGGTGCATGGCAGCACAACTGCCTTGTCAATGTGCAGAGGTCTGGGAGAGCGAATTATAGAAGGATAGGGGTGCAAGAGTCTTTGACAATATATCACAGGAGTAGCAGGCATGGAAAATTCGAACCGTTTAAAGAGACCAAGGTTCGATTTCAAAGATTGCTTAAGCAAGTGTAAAGCTTGACAGATGAGCTTCAGAACGAAGCTCATTGTTTAAGCAGCTCTATTCCTGGGCCATCTCACTATCCAGTTCCGGCGCCCTCCTTCACCTGTCACCACACACCATCAGTCTTCTTTCTCCGCCCCCGATGCGCCCCTTACCTGCGAGCGAACTGGCAGCGCCAGGCGACGATGGCGCCGTGCCTGAACAACTCCATGGCGAACGGGACGTCCACCGTACCGTTGACGTTGGTGAGCGCCAGGTGCGGCGCCGCGCCCACCCAGAAGAAGTGCTCAGTCAGGTGAGAGTTGGTCGCGTCGTCTTGGCCGCGCATTGGCGTCAGCTGAGCCAGCAGCGTCTGGTGGGCAGGGAGGAGGGTGGATTGGAAAGAATAGGACAGGCAGAAAAGAAGGGAATATAATGACTGATTCAATATTGAGACGAATAACAATAGGAGCATTTGCAGCTTTAGTATCCGTGTCTGAGTTTACTGGGGTCAGCAATGCTGTGTGGAGAACAGCCAGTCACACTCAATATCATACACCTGAATCAAAGTCATATGAGAAGTTGCTACAAACCCAAGCCTGTCACCCATATCAACAAAATGATTGGTGGAGGTTGAAGTTTGAGTGCATCAGAGTAAATAAATCTGTCTAGAGTTGGGTCAAAGTCAAAATCGAAGAAAGCCCAGTAAATCTGCAACCTTACATGTGGACCTCAATCTTATTCAAACAAAAAAGCAGTAAAATAAATAAAAGATGAGGCCACCAGGCATTTTAATTCTTAAACATGGAGAATGAATACTCACTACTTACTATGTTCTCCTTTGTGATAGCAAATTTATTTGTTCTTGGTAAGGGAGACATTGTAATGTCTTCCAGGGAAAACATAGCAAACTCTGTAGGAAAAACACCATTTGAATGTTCATCTTGCATTTTCAAATATCTCAGGGTTGATAACAGTGGTCACAATCACAAATGACAATCACAATATATACAAGTATTGGGTAATAAGAGACAAAGACACTATAATATTTAACAAAACATGAGGAAACACAAATATTCAATAATATATAAGGCATATTTGTTGCTAACCCAACAATACTTACTGTATTGTCCATATGGCATTGAAGAAAACCCTGAACAGAAGTGAGCCAGCCACAATAGTAGCACCCATTTGTATAACATTTCTTGAAGACAACCCAGTTGGTTTTATAGGAACATCAGCTGAATAAATATTCTGTAAAAACATCAATAATGAAACGCCACAGCTACAAATCAAAATAATTGTAATAGGTATACATATGTTGCATGCTCTTTGTACACATTTTACTCTGTTTCATGTCAATGTTGCAGGGATTAATTATGTAGCTTGTTTTCCGCCAAAATATAATGTACTGAGCGGGAAATCACAGGTTTCAATCCTTTAGCCTACTTTCCTGAAATCCCTGGTATATAAGGTATATATATATATATATATATATATATATATATATATATATATATATATATATATATATATATATATATATATATATATATACATATATATAATATGCCTAAAGCATTGCATGTTTTTGGCAGTGATAACTAAGAAAAAGTTGGTAAGCTGGTAAAAGTTATGAGGGCTAGCCAAAATGGTTGCCTATTTAATATTTGTGAACTCTTCACTGAAAGCAACCAGCCCTATTCAGTCAAGTAGCTGTAGTTATTGTTGTGACATGATTAATGGATGAAATTCTGTGCTCTGCAGATCTTCTATATGTATTCCGACCCTGATTTCATTAATCACTGCGTTGTGCAGGCCGCGTCTTGGCCTCCATTCGATTCGTGACGGCGATAAGACTGCGTTTGAACTTCGTCCGTATACGTTATGGATCATGCATCATACACTCTTGAGACGGAGTCCGTCTTTAATCTTGAGTCGTTAATTCATCATTTAGACATATGGCACATCCTGCAATTTATCTTGCATCCAACACAAGCTGAAGCGTTGCAAGTTGTTGCTGGATTTGATAGGGCTTATTTGTTTAGGGCCTTGTTGGCCTTGTTATAGGGCCTTGGATGTGATGTGCAAGAAGCGTGAGCCAATTTCGGCTAGCACTATCAACTGGAGTTGTTGCAGCAGTTGGCCGCCAGGGACCGCTAATGAGCCAGGGTGTTATGACGTCGCAAGCAAATAGTACTGCTAAATATTGATATATTTGTAAATAAATAAATAAATACACATTTAGCGTTAAATATAACTGGTACAATTTGCTTGCGACGTCATCACACCTTGGCTCACTAGCGGTGCCTGGCGGCCAACTGCTGCAACAACTTCAGCTGATAATGCTAGCCTGAATTTCGCGTTTGTAAATTTTGTATGGGGAATAATTTATTCCATCACTAGTTTTTTCGAGCCTTTGTACCAAAAAATACTCACTTTGTACTACTCTGGAATTTGTACCAAAACTACTCACCTAGTACCAAACTTCACTCAGTCTATACCTTTTTCTGCCAAATACCTAGTTCATGTGGTTGCCAGATGCAGACGCTCAGTTTGAACCAATATGTGCTCAATTTGTACCTTTTACGCTTTCATATGGTCCTCCATTACTCCATAGCACGCCAAGAGCACGCCAAGGCTACGAGCGAATCTTAGGCCGCCCCGATCGGACTGAATGGCTACGAGCGAATCTTAGGCCGTCCCGATCGGACTAAATGGCTACGAGCGAATCTTAGGCCGTCTCGATCGGACTAAATGGCTACGAGCGAATCTTAGGCCGTCCCGATCGGACTTAATGAGGGGGTTAGGTTAGGTTAGGTTATGTTTGGTAAGTTAGGTTAGGTTAGTTTAGGGTAAGGCTTGTGCAAAAGGAATATGCAAAATGTTGTTTTGTCCCTGCAATTTGGCGCGCAATGTTACCAGTTAAAACTTATACTGAAAACTAAGCTAAAAAGTTATATTTGCTACCAGATTTGGATGAAACTATCGATGTATTACAAAGCTAGTAAAATCCGGTACAAACTGAGTACCGTTTGGTACAAGGCTAGTTTAAAGTTCCACACAAACTCTGATATTTGGTACAAATAACGGAATATTACAGATAGAGTAGAAAGAAGTACAGATGCAGTGAACTTAACCAAAACTGGGAAACTAGTACAAAGTGAGTAGTTTTTGGTATAGCGTAAATTACATACGTGCGTCAAACTAGCAGCAGATCGATATTGCCCAATATCTGGCAGTAGTGCCAGATATTGGACAATCTACAATTGTGAAGTCCGTCGCCTCAGAATCGCCTGAAACTTGGCAGATAAGTCCTCCTTGCCACGCTGAACACGAAAAACGTAAAATTAGTCTGGAACAATGGTTACTTTCAGAGTTATACCGTTTTAGATATCTACAAATTTGAGGCCCGTCGCCTTAGAATCGCCTGAAACTTGGCAGGTAATTCCTCCTTGCCACGCTGAACACGAAAAACGTAAAATTAGTCTGGAACAATGGCTACTTTCAAAGTTATACCGTTTTAGATATCTACAGTTTTGAGGCCCGTCGCCTTAGAATCGCCTGAAACTTAGCAGGTAGATCCTCCTTGCCACGCTGAACACGAAAAACGTAAAATTAGCCTGGAACAATGGCTACTTTCAGAGTTACACCGTTTTAGAGATCTACAGTTTCGAGGCCTGTCGCCTCAAAATCACCTGAAACTTGGCATTTAAGTCCTCCTTGCCACGCTGAACACGAAAAACGTAAAATTAGCCCGGAACAATGGCTACTTTAAGAGTTATACCGTTTTAGATATCTACAGTTTTGAGGCCCGTCGCCTTAGAATCATCTGAAACTTGGCAGGTAAGTCCTCCTTGCCACGCTGAACACGAAAAACGTAAAATCAGTCTGGAACAATGGCTACTCTTAAAGTTATACCGTTTTAGATATCTACAGTTTTGAGGCCCGTCGCCTTAGAATCGCCTGAAACTTAGCAGGTAGATCCTCCTTGCCACGCTGAACACGAAAAACGTAAAATTAGTCTGAAACAATGGCTACTTTCAAAGTTATACCGTTTGAGATATCTACAGTTTTGAGGCCCGTCGCCTTAGAATCGCCTGAAACTTAGCAGGTAGATCCTGCTTGCCACGCTGAACACGAAAAACGTAAAATTAGTCTGGAACAATGGCTACTTTCAAAGTTATGCCGTTTTAGATATATACAGTTTTGAGGCCCGTCGCCTTAGAATCGCCTGAAACTTAGCAGGTAGATCCTCCTTGCCACGCTGAACACGAAAAACGTAAAATTAGCCTGGAACAATGGCTACTTTCAGAGTTATACCGTTTTAGAGATCTACAGTTTCGAGGCCCGTCGCCTCAGAATCACCTGCAACTTGGCAGGTACGTCCTCCTTGCCACGCTGAACACGAAAAACGTAAAATTAGTCTGGAACACAGGCTACTTTCAGAGTTATACCATTTTAGATATCTACAGTTTTGAGGCCCGTCGCCTTAGAATCGCCTGAAACTTGGCAGATAAGTCCTCCTTGCCACGCTGAACACGAAAAACGTAAAATTAGTCTGGAACAATGGTTACTTTCAGAGTTATACCGTTTTAGATATCTACAGTTTTGAGGCCCGTCGCCTTAGAATCGCCTGAAACTTGGCAGGTCAAACTTCCTTGCCACGCTGAACACGAAAGTCGTAAAATTAGCCTGGAACAATGGCTACTTTAAGAGTTATACTGTTTTAGATATCTACAGTTATGAGGCCCGTCGCCTCAAAATCGCCTGAAACTTCGCAGGTAGGTCTTTCTTGTCACACTGAACACGAAAAATATAAAATTAGCCTGGAACAATGGCTACTTTCAGAGTTATACCATTTTATATATCTACAGTTTTGAGACCCGTCGCCTTAGAATCACCTGAAACTTGGCAGGTAAGTCCTCCTTGCCACGCTGAACACGAAAAACGTAAAATTAGCCTGGAACAATGGTTACTTTCAGAGTTATACCGTTTTAGAGATCTACAGTTATGAGGCCCGTCGCCTCAGAATCACCTGCAACTTGACAGGTAGGTCCTCCTTGCCACACTGAACACGAAAAACGTAAAATTAGCCTGGAACAATGGCTACTTTCAGAGTTATACCGTTTTAGATATCTACAGTTATGAGGCCCGTCGCCTCAGAATCGCCTGAAACTTAGTAGGTAGGTCCTCCTTGCCACACTGAACACGAAAAATAGAAAATTAGCCTGGAACAATGGTTACTTTCAGAGTTATACAGTTTACCAGATGTACAGTTTTGAGGCCCGTCGCCTGCAACTTGGCAGGTAAGTCCTCCTTGCCACGCTGAACACGAAAAATGTAAAATTAGTCTGGAACACGGGCTACTTTTAAAGTAATTCTGTTTTCAGTTTTGAATGCCTGTCAGTTGAATATCCTGGCTAACTTGACGCGGAAAGCTTACAATTCCTGCGCTGTCGTTTCAAAATATTGGAAACAGACAACTGGTTGGACGCTTGATTCTGTGCCGGGGACCGGGGCTCAATCCCTCGGCGGGCCTCTGAAAAAGTCTGTCCGGCTCCCCATACCCTTCGGAACAGGGTGAGAGTTCCAATTAGCACCTTGGTTCCAAGAGGATACGGTGCTTGGTCCACAAACCAATTGGACGCTTGAGCCAAGAAGCTACGCGCCCTAACCCAACAACGGTTGCAAACCACCCTGCTTAGTACCCCGCGAATCTTAAAGGAAATAATTCACCTTGAAATTGTTTTACCCAGCACGATTTGATTATATTTTTTAATACAATTTCTTTTCATATTGTCAAAAATGTCCTTATATCGCGCTGATTCAGGACAGAAGGCCGTAATTTTGTATTGTGTATCAAAACTATATGCATACTCTCTGCGTCAGAGTCCTGACGTCACGCGAATGTAAACAATGGTTCAATTCGAAAGTAGTCGCGTAAAGATAGACTCGCATTGGAGATGTGCCAACCGGCGGTCGGCGATTCGCTTGCTAGCACCAGCTGCAAGCTGATTGGCTGATGGTATAGCCTCTACCCGGGCTAGAACTAGTACATCATTCTTTCGCCTGCACCGCATTCCTTCGCCAAAAACTCCAATATATTCGGCTGGAGTCTTTTCAGTCAAGAAAACTTGCAGATAGGGGTTTCCCAACACGGGCTACAAAACTGCTATCTCAGTTTAAAACTAATGTTGAAGGTGAACTATTTCCTTTAACCTAAACTGCCAAACCATAAATCGGACCAAGCTGATAGAAGATCATTGAAGTCGGGCGTCCTGGACCCAAGAGGCTATACGCCCTAGTCCACCAACAACATAACCCAACAACAACAACGCTACGCACCCTAACCCAACAACAACTACAACATACCTTAAACAACAGTGCGGCTCTTAAACTGGTACCTGGTACCTCCTGTCCTGCCCCCTGGTGGTATGACCTGGTACCTCCTGTCCTGCCCCTGGTGGTCTGACCTGGTACCTTCCTGTTCTGCCCCCTGGTGGTCTGACCTGGTACCCTCCTGTCCTGCCCCTTGGTGGTCTTATCTGGTACCTCCTGTCCTGCCCCCGGTGGTCTGGCCTGGCACCCTCCTGTCCTGCCCCCTGGTGGTCACCTGGTACCCTCCTGCCCTGCCCCTTGGTGGTCTGACCTGGTACCCTCCTATCCTGCCCCATGGTGGTCTTATCTTGTACTCTCCTGTCCTTCCCCCTGATGGTCTTATCTTGTACTCTCCTGTCCTTCCCCCTGATGGTCTTATCTGGTACGCTCCTGTCCTGCCCCCTGGTGGTCTTATCTGGTACCCTCCTGTCCTGCCCCCTGGTGGTCTTATCTGGTACCCTCCTGTCCTGCCCCTTGGTGGTCTTATCTGGTACCCTCCTGTCCTGCCCCTTGGTGGTCTTATCTGGTACCCTCCTGTCCCCTGGTGGTCTTATCTGGTATCCTCCTGTCCCCTGGTGGTCTTATCTGGTATCCTCCTGTCCCCTGGTGGTCTTATATGGTACCCTCCTGTCCCCTGGTGGTCTTATCTGGTACCCTCCTGTCCCCTGGTGGTCTTATCTGGTACCCTCCTGTCCCCTGGTGGTCTTATCTGGTACCCTCCCGTCCCCTGGTGGTCTTATCTGGTACCCTCCTGTCCCCTGGTGGTCTTATCTGGTACCCTCCTGTCCTGCCCCTGGTGGTACAGTCTTATTTGGTAGCCTGCCCCCTGGTGATCTACCGTTGAACTTATGGTGCCTGACTGTTTCTGTTCCCTGGTGGCATCGAGGACGCATCTTTCCGTTTCCGAGACGCTGGCAGTATTTTGACGTACCGCGTCCACGCGTCACCCATAGTTCAACACTGTCGGAGACCCGCTGCAGGGGAAATGAGCAGCTGTTCTCGATCATTTATACCACGATTGTGGGGTATTTTCCGACATCTCGCTTGAACGTATTGACATGTCTATATACGCCTGCTGTATCGTGTCGTGTGCTGAAACGTGCAGTTATATGTATAATCTAGAAACGCCGTATCTCGATTTGTAAAAATATGGCATATATCATCATAGCATTTACATGCCTTCGTTTTGGTGGCGCAGTCAGCCTTTGCGTATCGGTGGGAATATTGTTTATTGCGTGTGGGCGAGGTTGCGAGGGAGACCAGCGCCCGACCCGGGATGCCAGCGCATCGACAACACACCGTACAGATGGCGCGGCAATCGCCATCGCAAGAGCACGGATGGCGCAGAGATCGCGTCACACAGCAGATTTCCAGCGATCACCACCGCTGCCAGGGCCGTCTGGCGCCGCGGCCACAAACACAGCGGTCCGCGGCGGCGCGGCCGACTGTCACGGATCACCACTGCCGCCGCGGGGTGCCGAATAGTCGCCCTGCTGACCTCATCGTTATAGCCGCCGCCAGCCTCAGAGTACGGGTCGTCAGCAGCCTCCTCGTCAATGTACTTGCTGGCGTAGCTCTCGTAGTCCTTCTCCTCGTACTGTTCTTCCTCCGGGTACTCCTGGCCGTAGCCGTCTCCCTGCTGGTCGTACGACGCGTCGGTGTCGTATCCCTCCTCCGAGTATCCCTGCTGCTCCTTTCCGTACTGGTTGTACTGGTTTAACTGGTCATGGTGGCCGCCGCCTCCGCCGCCTCGGCCGGCCGGCTGATGCTGCCCTCTACCGGCCGGATGACCTCGGGTCGGCGGACCGCCGCGGGTGGAAGGCTGTCCTCTGTTGGGCGGGTGGCCCGGCCCGAGGCGTGGCTCCGGTTATACTGAGAAAAGTAAGAAGTTCCAAAACTTTTAATTATGCTATTTCAGTTTTCATTTGTAATCAACATCGGTACGGTATGTAGCTACTTGACTAGGGTCTCAGCAGAATGTCGGGACTAGGGACAATGTCGGGACTAGGGTCCCGACATTGACTAGGGTCTCAGCAGAACGCCATTGACTGGGGGAGGGGAGGGGGCGTTAAACGCCCCCTGGTTATCTTCCGAACCAATCATCGCAGCCAGACGCGCAAGGCGGCAATCAAAAGCTCTCAATGAGATGAGTCTAAAGCATACTCAAACATTTCAAAGTGAGGTCAAATGTCAGGTCAAGGTCAGGTCAAAGGTCAAAATATACGTATTTGAGTTTATGGGCTATACCTGCCATATAAAGCCTTCGATTACGACCATGACCACCGAAAGTCCTGCCTACACATCTCGTATGAGCCAAAGTGAGATTGTTGGCCAAGGTCAAGGTCAGGTCACAAGGTCACTATGCTCAAAATATCTACGAGTCATGCAACACATGTTTTATGAGTTATTTTCCACGTATAATTCGATAATGATAAGTCATTTTTCCACCTGACTTCATTTACGTGAAGTTAATGTCAAGTTCAGGTCAAGTTCAGGTCACTGAAGGAAACAATTTCCAATTTATAAATCTAAATAAAAAGGCATGTTTCTAGACCAGTTTTGTCTCAGAAATACAGCGGTGCATTTATTTGTCTGTATCGGGTCAATAAAAGCCAAACAACGCAATTTTTAAATATGACGTCATGTGTTACCCATACTTTAGATGCCATTAGTCAGTCCAAATTTGTGATATCATTCTGAAATTTGGTATGGTAGTTTCCCATATGTGGTTCTCCGACATATATTCCAGCTTTTTGAATATCTTCGAAAATTGTATTTTATGGGCACCCCCACCCAAAAAAAAGTTTTTGCATTCTTTGGGGTCAAAAACCAAAATGTTCAAAATTCCGAGATAGCCATGTTGTAGCCCTTGTCATTTGCTATCTTTTGACGTTTTTGGATTGCATTTTTCTCATTATATGGCATTTGTACGGTCTGTTACATTTTAGCTGATTTTGGTGTAATCGTGTGTAGTGACGTCACTAATTTCGATATAACTCGAAATTGTTCAACGAAATTGGTTTATTTTTTCACAGAAGACGTCAAATAAATGTAGAAGAAGGTACCCGAAGTTTGACGTTGATTGCGCTATTGGTTTTTTACCTATTACGAAAATTCATCAGGAGGGGGGGGGGGGAGGCGTTAAACGCCCACCCCCGTCAATGGTGGGTTAACGACGCATCTGCCAGGAAAGCCTAAGCGTCGCGAACGCCACGGCAACCGCAGCATTTTATGGTGGCCCGAAAGGGATGGTGTCCGGACACCAGGAACCAGTCGGCTCCAAAACGCACACCTTAGCTGAGGTACACCAATCCCATTCTTAAATGACATCGCCTACCACAAGTTAACATTTAACAAGTTTCAATGGTTGTACACCGTGAGACCCGTGAGAGAGAAAAAAAACGTGAGACCTGTGAGTAGTCAATTCAGGTAAGTGGGGTTCCGCACGTGACCTGTGACCTGTGACCTAAGGCCGACTGGATGCCACGGACTTACTCAGCTGAGGCACATCCTGTGTGCGTTCCGCAAATATGTGTCGACGTCTGTCCCGATGTGAGTCACCAGTTCAAGTGACTGCATGTCCCGCTGGCTCCCTTCCGTCGCGCCAGGCACGAGATGCAGAATTGCCCGATGGTCGCTACGTCCGGTCTGGAAGCGTTTATAATGCACTGTAACGGTTCAGTAACGACATTTACCACATGCTGAGATATCCTTTTGACATTAGCACGTGCTTTTGGGAAAAGCTTTCGGCCCGCTGCGGCTAATGTTGAAGATCAAAGGACACGATTTTGACCTAGGTCATTTTGATTTTCCCAGACAGATTTAACAATATTGAGAGCGGAAGTCAAAAACAGAAGCACATACGATATTTTTTCATAGCAGAGCATTGTTGAAACAATTGCAGACTCTGGCGCTATTGATACCAAAACGCCAGATATATGTCGCGTTTCCAATCAAAATGCAGGCGGGTCATTGCGAATTTCTAGGTCAGTTTGGCGTATTAACTACAGAAACATATCGGTACATTGTAGAAGGTGTTTATTGCTGCAAAACACATTTGAGCGACTGATGACAGAGAACATGCAGTGAATCAAAAAGATCATGGAAGCTTGGGTAATTATTCGTGTTTTTTTTAGCTTAAAATAAGTTTCAAAATATGATTTTTTAGATTAAAATAAGGCCTTCCAATCACTTGTTCTACATGCAGTGAATCGTTGTTGTCTCAGCTCTCCCCATTGCTCTTCCTTATTTCAGTCAAAAACGAGCATAGAAGTGCGTTCAGTGCAGTTGTGTTGAAATTTTCCAGAATTTCGCCTTTCTGTTTGTTGCAGTGTTCTTTGAGACGTTTGATCCAGTGCTCGGTTTTTCTCATTGTTTCTTCACTTCGGCTAGACCCGATAAACTTCCTCACTCTATCTTCTGACGTTCCTAGGTTCTCATTGTCTGATATTTGAAAGCCTAAATATGGAGGAAAAAATGATCTTTCGATATGGGTGCCATTCTCCATACTTCATAAGCAGAAGAATTACTTTAAGAAGTCTATAATTTAGGCACAATCTACAACGCGGAAACGGCATGTGGTAAATATCTTCCCTCCCTTGTGCTTGGCAAATTATGCAATATTGACCTCGTTTTTTTTTTGCTTCGTACCTCGGGCCTACCGGCCCTCGGTCCTCCGCATAAAACAACCTCTGTAAATATTGCAGAATTTTATTGCAGAATTTGCAGAATTGCAGAAATTATTTTTATAATACAATGATAAAACACTGGCACCTAGACCCAGATGCACACGACCACATCACATGTACCGAAACAAACAGACACCATTCTGTTTTTCACAGTGTTGTGGAAATCGTCTGATCCAAAGTTCCGTTTTTCTATTCGTTTCTGCACTGCGGCTTGATTCAATAAACTTCCTTATTTTGTCGTCTTCGGACTCTTCTTCATCATCTGACACATTAAATCTCAAATACCAAGGATTTTTTTTTAAAATCTCTAATAGAGTCCATAGGTATCTGTTCAAGTTTCTCTACTCGATCTAAACGGCACGTAGTAAATATCTTCCCACCCAAGGCCCTACATACTTTCCCACCCTTGGGCTGGGCAAATGCTGTTTTATTTACCTCAGCTTTTTTGCTACGGACCTCGTGCCTACCGGCACTCGGTCCTCCGCAAAAAAAACCTCTGTAAATAAAAAGCATTTTCCCAGCACCGGGTGGGAATATATAGGGTATGACGGCAAACCAGTAAAAAATACACCAAAGACCACTTGACAATTTTTGCAGCATATATTGGAAAAATCATGTAAAACATAAATGAGTAAGGGCACGATACCCACCTCAAAAAGCACGTCCCGGATGTAGTCCCTCATGTGGTGTTTATTGAACGGCCGGCTGCTGCCAGTGGTCAGTGGTCGCATGATGGCAGACGTGTAGACCGCACGAGGACCCGTCATCCTGTTTGGGCGTGTTGTCGGGTACAACCAGACACCAGTCAACCCATTCTGCAGGATGGACGACTTGAACCAAACGCTGCACCAGCTTGACGTCGGGGGCATCTGGTTGACCATACAGTGAGTCCAGGTGAACGATGCGCTTGAGTGGAACGAGCACGATGAACAGCGCCCAGTGAATACCGTGCCGGTTATAGGGCATGATCCAGATTTTCCCCTTATCGGCATGATACATCAGCAGACGCCGACACATGTCCTCTTCCAGCAGGTGTGTTCGCATCGTAAGGTTTACACCGTACCAGAATGTCGCAAGCGAAAACACTGCAGGATGACTTGATAAGGCTCGGATGTACGGGTTGATTATGTCATCAGTCAACCATCCACAGTCCACATGACCCGCCAGTCGACCCAAGGCTTCTTCATCCAGCCTCTCGCCTAGTGTTGCGGCTTCATCCAGCCTCTCGCCTATTGTTTCGGATTTTTCAGCGAGTTTGAATGGGGCCCTGACCGGGGTTGAATGGTGGGGTCGTTTGGCCTCTTTGGCGCTCCTGACCGGATGCTTGCCCGGAACCTGATCCTTGCCCGGCTTGACAGAATCCCTGACCCGGGCGGTTATAGCTTGGCAATGTACACGTTCACGGTGTGCACGGTTCAAGGTGGCCAAGGTGACCAATGAACCAGAGCCAGCAGGTCTTGTGGCCGTCCCGGTCCGGTCCGTCCCGGTCACCAGCTTGTCGAGAACGACGCGTCGTGTACCAGCGGCAGGCTCCTGGAACTGCTCTGGATCTGGCGGGCAGCTGCGGTCCGCGGCAGGTCTCGTTGGAACGACGCGTCGTGTACCAGCGGCAGGCTCCTGGAACTGCTCTGGATCTGGCGGGCAGCTGCGGTCCGCGGCAGGTCTCGTTGGAACGACGCGTCGTGTACCAGCGGCAGGCTCATGGAACTGCTCTGGATCTGGCGGGCAGCTGCGGTCCGCGGCAGGTCTCGTTGGAACGACGCGTCGTGTACCAGCGGCAGGCTCCTGGAACTGCTCTGGCTCTGGCGGGCAGCTGCGGTCCGCGGCAGGTCTCGTTGGAACGACGCGTCGTGTACCAGCGGCAGGCTCCTGGAACTGCTCTGGATCTGGCGGGCAGCTGCGGTCCGCGGCAGGTCTCGTTGGAACGACGCGTCGTGTACCAGCGGCAGGCTCCTGGAACTGCCCTGGATCTGGCGGGCAGCTGCGGTCCGCGGCAGGTCTCGTTGGAACGTCGCGTCCTGTACCAGCGGCAGGCTCATGGCACTGCTCTGGATCTGGCGGGCAGCTGCGGTCCGCGGCAGGTCTCGTTGGAACGACGCGTCGTGTACCAGCGGCAGGCTCCTGGAACTGCTCTGGATCTGGCGGGCAGCTGCGGTCCGCGGCAGGTCTCGTTGGAACGACGCGTCGTGTACCAGCGGCAGGCTCCTGGAACTGCTCTGGATCTGGCGGGCAGCTGCGGTCCGCGGCAGGTCTCGTTGGAACGACGCGTCGTGTACCAGCGGCAGGCTCCTGGAACTGCTCTGGATCTGGCGGGCAGCTGCGGTCCGCGGCAGGTCTCGTTGGAACGACGCGTCGTGTACCAGCGGCAGGCTCCTGGAACTGCTCTGGATCTGGCGGGCAGCTGCGGTCCGCGGCAGGTCTCGTCGGAACGACGCGTCGTGTACTAGCGGCAGGCTCATGGAACTGCTCTGGATCTGGCGGGCAGCTGCGGTCCGCGGCAGGTCTCGTTGGAACGACGCGTCGTGTACCAGCGGCAGGCTCATGGAACTGCTCTGGATCTGGCGGGCAGCTGCGGTCCGCGGCAGGTCTCGTTGGAACGACGCGTCGTGTACCAGCGGCAGGCTCATGGAACTGCTCTGGATCTGGCGGGCAGCTGCGGTCCGCGGCAGGTCTCGTTGGAACGACGCGTCCACCAGTAACACGCTTATCACGACCACGTGTACCACGACCACGAGCGGCAGCAGGTACCTTGGCGCCAACTTCCATGCAGGTGGGCGGGTGCATGCGGGCGTACCACGTCGGCCTCTGTGCTTTGGGGTCCCGCTTAGCCCAGTACTCTTCCTGCCCCTCTGGGTGACGTAGAGGGCTGTGCTCTCGAGCCCGCTTTTTGCCTCTTGGTACAGGATGGCTCGGGACACCATCCATTTTCGTGCGCACCGCTGTGTCGTTGTCAAGTATTTCGACGAGTTTGCACGGATGGAGGTGCGTACGCCCACGTAGCAGATTCTTTTTGACGACTCTGAAGTATGCCTCGACAGCAGCGTTGGACGTCACCTCTTCAGACAGCAACTGACCCCAGAGAGGAGCCAGCGGCATGATAGTCCGCATCATGTAGTCCACCAGCCCTGGGCAGTAGAAGAAGCTGGTGACCTCCTGTGAGTTCGGGATGTCGGCCTTGGCCCTGGTCAGCACTTCGTCGAAGTGTTGACCGAACGATGTCTGAGCTCGGTATGTCCTGGACCCTGGCGGTGGTTCCAGCTCGTCTTCTTCCTCTGGCTGACGAGACTCGGCAGGAGCTGTCGACCCCAGTTGGTTGACGAGGCTCTGGGGCTGTACTCTAGACAGTGCTAGAATGCAGACTCTCGTGAAGAGTTGGTCCATGTCTTGGAGATTGGTTGCTGTTTGAAGCTTCGCAAACAGCCACATGAAGCCCGGAGCACCATCCTTCTTCACACCCAGATGCTTCAGAGCAGTTGCGAACCTATGAGAGATATGTGCACCGCACAAACTGACGAGTGTATCGGGATTCTCCCCCCCCCCCTTCTCACATGCCTCCCAGCACGCCTCCAGGTACACCGGCAGGCTGGTTTTGAGCACGCTCTCTGTCACTGCGTGCAGCAGCGCCCAACTGAAGTCCGTGACGACCCTGGGCGGCGTGAAGGTGACATTGGTGACCTGCTTGAAATCGCGACCCAGCTGGGACAGGAAGTGAGCGACAATTGGCACAGTATGGCTTTCAGCCACAAGCTGTGCAAGGGGGTAGCTGCCTTCGCCCTCCCTTGCACCTTCCGCCACCACTGCGTACATATACGGGCGTTTACTCCCAATCTGCTTCGAGATGGACCCAGTGGCGTCGATGTGTAGAGTGGTCTGCCTTCCCCGGTACTTCCGCAGGTAGTATTCCCGGTAGAGGTGTACCACGAGAGGAACCTTGCCGATGAGCTGTATTCCACCCATGATCGTCTTGCTGACAGAGTCAGAACATGCCGAGGCTTCCATACGGCAGGTTAAGTCTTCCGCCCAGTCCTGAGAGTACCTTTCCTTCACCCTGCGCTCATACAACGCTTGGCGGAGCACTTTGGCGGGAGGAGCCTCGGTCATATTGCCATCTTTAACCTGGTCGTGGGGAGCTTTGCCGGCCATCTCTTGCCGCACATTATACGCGCCTCGCTGCTCCACCTCCTCAGCGACAGTATCGCGGCGCTCCTTCGTTAGGTACCGGTGGGCATGGTACCTGCGGTGGACTTTGCGGGACCCAGGTCTCCCGAACTGCTCGCAGAGCACGGCAGTGCTGTCTGTGCTTGGCAAGCGTTGAATGACGAATTTGAAACTGTGGCAGTCAGGAAAGCGACAGTTGGCGTGGCATGTGAAGAAGAAAGGCGATTTCTTTTTGTGCGAGCCTGGCTTCTTCACGTGTGAGTATCGCACCCCAAGTACGCATTTGGATTCAACCGAAGACCGGCAGAACCCGGCAAACAGTGTGTCTGGCCATCCCTTTCTGGTGTTGTAGCCATCGAACATGCATGCGGTTTCTTTTGCTGTGAGCGTGAACGAAAACTTGCGCGACGGCTTTCCCAGCTTCGTGGTCCTGCGCTTCTTTGCCGCTTGCCGCTTCTGCTCTTCTCCGCTTCTTTGTGGCGACGAAGAAAACTCGCTGGGTAGGTCGGAGTCGCGATCATGCTGATGTGCGGTGGATGGTGCCTGGACGGGCGGCTGGCCGACATCGGAGGCATGCTGATGTGCGGTGGGTGATGCCTGGACGGGCGGCTGGCCGACATCGGAGGCATGCTGATGTGCGGTGGATGGTGCCTGGACGGGCGGCTGGCCGACATCGGAGGCATGCTGATGTGCGGTGGATGGTGCCTGGACGGGCGGTTGGCCGACATCGGAGGCATGCTGATGTGCGGTGGATGGTGCCTGGACGGGCGGTTGGCCGACATCGGAGGCATGCTGATGTGCGGTGGATGGTGCCTGGACGGGCGGTTGGCCGACATCGGAGGCATGCTGATGTGCGGTGGATGGTGCCTGGACGGGCGGTTGGCCGACATCGGAGGCATGCTGATGTGCGGTGGATGGTGCCTGGACGGGCGGTTGGCCGACATCGGAGGCATGCTGATGTGCGGTGGATGGTGCCTGGACGGGCGGCTGGCCGACATCGGAGGCATGCTGATGTGCGGTGGATGGTGCCTGGACGGGCGGTTGGCCGACATCGGAGGCATGCTGATGTGCGGTGGATGGTGCCTGGACGGGCGGTTGGCCGACACCGGAGGCATGCTGATGTGCGGTGGATGGTGCCTGGACGGGCGGTTGGCCGACATCGGAGGCATGCTGATGTGCGGTGGATGGTGCCTGGACGGGCGGTTGGCCGACATCGGAGGCATGCTGATGTGCGGTGGATGGTGCCTGGACGGGCGGTTGGCCGACATCGGAGGCATGCTGATGTGCGGTGGATGGTGCCTGGACGGGCGGTTGGCCGACATCGGAGGCATGCTGATGTGCGGTGGATGGTGCCTGGACGGGCGGCTGGCCGACATCGGAGGCATGCTGATGTGCGGTGGACGGTGCCTGGACGGGCGGCTGGCCGACATCGGAGGCATGCTGATGTGCGGTGGGTGATGCCTGGACGGGCGGCTGGCCGACATCGGAGGCATGCTGATGTGCGGTGGATGCCTGGACGGGCGGCTGGCCGACATCGGAGGCGTGCTGATGTGCGGTGGATGCCTGGACGGGCGGCTGGCCGACATCGGAGACGTGCTGATGTGCGGTGGGTGATGCCTGGACGGGCGGCTGGCCGACATCGGAGGCATGCTGATGTGCGGTGGATGGTGCCTGGACGGGCGGCTGGCCGACATCGGAGGCATGCTGATGTGCGGTGGATGGTGCCTGGACGGGCGGTTGGCCGACATCGGAGGCATGCTGATGTGCGGTGGATGGTGCCTGGACGGGCGGCTGGCCGACATCGGAGGCATGCTGATGTGCGGTGGATGGTGCCTGGACGGGCGGCTGGCCGACATCGGAGGCATGCTGATGTGCGGTGGATGGTGCCTGGACGGGCGGCTGGCCGACATCGGAGGCATGCTGATGTGCGGTGGATGGTGCCTGGACGGGCGGCTGGCCGACATCGGAGGCATGCTGATGTACGGTGGATGGTGCCTGGACGGGCGGCTGGCCGGCATCGGAGGCATGCTGATGTGCGGTGGATGCCTGGACGGGCGGCTGGCCGACATCGGAGGCATACTGATGTGCGGTGGATGGTGCCTGGACGGGCGTCTGGCCGACATCGGAGGCATGCTGATGTGCGGTGGGTGGTGCCTGGACGGGCGGCTGGCCGACATCGGAGACATGCTGATGTGCGGTGGATGCCTGGACGGGCGGCTGGCCGACATCGGAGGCATGCTGATGTGCGGTGGATGGTGCCTGGACGGGCGTCTGGCCGACATCGGAGGCATGCTGATGTGCGGTGGATGGTGCCTGGACGGGCGGCTGGCCGACATCGGAGGCATGCTGATGTGCGGTGGATGGTGCCTGAACGGGCGGTTGGCCGACATCGGAGGCATGCTGATGTGCGGTGGATGGTGCCTGGACGGGCGGCTGGCCGACATCGGAGGCATGCTGATGTGCGGTGGATGGTGCCTGGACGGGCGGTTGGCCGACATCGGAGGCATGCTGATGTGCGGTGGATGGTGCCTGGACGGGCGGCTGGCCGACATCGGAGGCATGCTGATGTGCGGTGGATGGTGCCTGGACGGGCGGCTGGCCGACATCGGAGGCATGCTGATGTGCGGTGGATGGTGCCTGGACGGGCGGCTGGCCGACATCGGAGGCATGCTGATGTGCGGTGGATGGTGCCTGGACGGGCGGTTGGCCGACATCGGAGGCATGCTGATGTGCGGTGGATGGTGCCTGGACGGGCGGCTGGCCGACATCGGAGGCATGCTGATGTGCGGTGGGTGATGCCTGGACGGGCGGCTGGCCGACATCGGAGGCATGCTGATGTACGGTGGATGGTGCCTGGACGGGCGGCTGGCCGGCATCGGAGGCATGCTGATGTGCGGTGGATGCCTGGACGGGCGGCTGGCCGACATCGGAGGCATGCTGATGTGCGGTGGGTGATGCCTGGACGGGCGGCTGGCCGACATCGGAGGCATGCTGATGTGCGGTGGATGGTGCCTGGACGGGCGTCTGGCCGACATCGGAGGCATGCTGATGTGCGGTGGATGGTGCCTGGACGGGCGTCTGGCCGACATCGGAGGCATGCTGATGTGCGGTGGATGGTGCCTGGACGGGCGGCTGGCCGACATCGGAGGCATGCTGATGTGCGGTGGATGGTGCCTGGACGGGCGGTTGGCCGACATCGGAGGCATGCTGATGTGCGGTGGATGGTGCCTGGACGGGCGGCTGGCCGACATCGGAGGCATGCTGATGTGCGGTGGATGGTGCCTGGACGGGCGGCTGGCCGACATCGGAGGCATGCTGATGTGCGGTGGGTGATGCCTGGACGGGCGGGGGCGGTCCCACCGGCTGGCGTTCAGGTGGATAGGAACTGCGTTCAAACAGCCTCAGCACACGCCTGGAACATCGGAATTTGGATGGGGGGGGGGGGGGAGGATGGAACATGGACGGGGTTGACGGAGCGTAACCAAGGCATACCAATCAATGTTTTTTATAAAATAAATAATTGTATTGATTAGCAGGCACATTTCTCGGTTACAGACACACATTGTTTGTTTCATTTCACAACTCATCGGCAACCCCCGCCCGCGCCGCCTCGCGTTTTACAGCGGCTCCCGTTCGCGAAGCGGCGCCCCCTCGCCACCGGCCCTGCAGCACATGCTGAGGGCCGGTCTCGGGTTAGCCCGGGTGGGGAAAGGGCGGGGGCCTATAGCACGGCCCAGCGACCCCGCCGGCCGGCCACACCCACAGACACAGGCGAGTTTTTGTTATCATGATACACATACTATACACATGCATACACATGACACACTATACACATGATCCACATGTATTCGTACAATGTCTACTGAAAGCATAACACATGTAACACCATACATCGCAGTGCGTGTCACACCCACGTCACATTTCCCTCACCGTCTAACAAAGGGAGACACTTTTTATTATGGTGATCTAATTGTCCTCTATTGCGAGCAGATAACCGTTCTGCCGCGAAATGACTGCGTAACACACATCAAACCGTGCATATTTATGTCGTCCTTTCCTTGCATCTTAGCCTGATATATGTATTGCTTGCACACTAGTATGACAATATTAAGTATTTTAGGGCCTCTTGTTTTGCCAAATATCACGTCTCTTGGGGATATCTGTAGGCATTCACCCCGCATTCTGTCATTTAGGTATTGTCTTACGCTAGCCCATACCTGTTGGACCTCTCTGCAATTGAAGAAGAAATGCACTAACGTGTCGAGCTCACCGCAACTAACACAATTTGAACTTTCCACAATGCGCCTATGATGTAGAAATTTCTGCGTGGGTATACACCTATGCAGAACTCTGTACTGTTTTCAACATTAGGAGTATTGCATAATTTGTCTGTGGCTGTATATAACACTATGCTTTATATTATCATGAAAAAAACTAAAAAAAACAACTAACAAACAATAACACAAAACTGGCAATTAAATCGGAAGCTCATCGATGCACATCGACGGCGACCTATTTAGCGTCGGCGATTTGTCTACAAAGTCATTGTCATGATTCTCGGCGCACTTAACCATTGTGGCGAGTTGTTCCTGATTAGTATACCCAAGTCCCGTAGCAGGCTTTATTAATGACGTCACTGGTGCCATTCTTGTGTAGCATTGCAAAATATATCTGATTTTGAGTTGAAAGCTAATTAAAGACTTATTCAAATTATTGTTTTTAAGTTTGAATTTTCTTGTTAATCATTATTAAAGGTATTTTATTACTGTATTTCATAGCAGTTGACACTTCAGAAACTTGTGACCTAATAATATTGTATCCAATATGCATTTCCCTCACCTTTTGCTATTGTGGCGCAGTGCCCAGTGCTTTGCGAATACTAGCTTGCCTGGGGTTCAATTCATTCCGCCCTTATTTTATTCGAGCTGGTATAGTTTGCATGTTGTTGTTATTCATGACTTATACTGATAGTCAGTCATGCATCACGGATGCTTCACGGATTGCTTCACGGATCAGAGCGCTGCTTGAACGCACGCTAGTAGCGCTTTCGTTATCCATGGCAACCAGGCGTGAGCCAATGAAAAGCCAGAACGTATTCCCTTTCTGGCTTTTGATTGGCTGACGCCTGGTTGCCATGGAGAACGAAAGCGCTACTAGCGCTACTAGCGTGTGTCCGAGCAGCGCTCAGTTTGATCGGAAACGTCACAGAGCCTCCAAAAATGCCGCACTCGATGTAAACAATGGTAGGGAAGGACGAATTTGTCAATGACCTTCATGAAGTACACAAGGTACTTGTTTTGTATTTTTTCCAAACACAACTGTGAATTTGGGAATAATTTTATTTAATTCTTAAATTTAAATAAAATAATTTTAAAACCATAACGGTAGCCTAAGAAATTGTTGCTAACAAAATCAAAAGGTCATTATTTCCCTTTAAACATTTTAACCCTTATATCTTTTAATGCTACAAAGGCATCACCTACTTTCAATTCAATCTCGTCTCTGTCTGTGTCTAAACGGCGTCTGTTACTTGACCTGCGTATGATTGATTTCCACTCATCTGGGATGGCTTTCAGAAGTCCATAATGTTCCAAAAAGCTCAATCCATGATTAGGAAAATCATGATTGATGGCAGCCAACGATAAAGGGCGCCCATTCAAATCATATAGATCACCAATCATGCGGATTCCTGCACCGTACGATTTCGTGTAAAATGCTGGTTTACCTCCTATCCGCACGTATAGTAAGTCCATTCCATATTATTTCTTTAATCACTAATTCAACGTCAGCTGGCTGTTGTTTGTAAGGTTGAATCCATCGCAACAGTTCCTGATAAAATTGACTTATTGCTAGTTTCTCAATCATTACATTACTTAATCTACTCCGAATTAAATACTGTAAGTGGTCCTATGCGTGTACTGTAAGTGGTCCTATGCGATTCTGCAAAAGTGTGTACCACTTTGCATCTGATTTGTTCCACATTCAATTTAACCATGATAGCCGCAAATCCTTGTATAATGTCGGGACATGAGGGCTCGCTAATCCGCCATCATCAATGGGCTGTATATTACCTTCTGAGCAACCTTCGGAGGACGTCCTCTCCAGATGAACTTTTGAATGAGACCCTGGATCAGTCAAACTTCAGCCTGGATGATATCTATTGATGCTGAGAGATAAACCAATTGAGACACTGCTAAGGATATCGCAACTGTGATTCGACCTTTTATGGTAAGTTGCCTTTGATTCCAACAGTTGAGCGTTTTTTCCCTCGATTTTGCTGACAATAGGCGTCACGTTATCATCCATAACATCACCAGATGAACTGAAAGTGATTCCAAGAATGTTAACCTTTTGAGACGGTCTCCTATCACACATATAGTAGCCTCTGACTGAGCTGTCTCGCCAAGCCACATACAGTGACATTTCTCAAAATTCAGTTCAAGCCCGGAAGCTTCCTCAAAGCGGTTCATTACACTCAGTGCGCTGAAAGCGGATCGCTCGTCTTTGACGAATATCGTCGCATCATCCGCATATTGAGATAGTTTTATTTCAATATTGCTCAATACAATCTCATTTACATTTGTATCGCTTCTGAGTTTAATAGCCATCATTTCTACAGCTAGTGCAAATATAATTCGATAACGTCTGCTATTATGCGTATATTTTCGCCTATATATCGACCCGGGAGCGATCCCGTCTGGTCTGATGATATCAGCAGATGAATCACTCGCGGCATGCGAATAGCAATTACCTTAGCAATAATCTTATAGAGAACATCGAGCAGGCAAATAGGCCTCTTGTTCTGTTTTTTTTTTTACATTTTCTGATCTCCCTTTTTCGGAAGCAAAATAATGACACCACGCCTTTGCGAAACGTGTAGTCCATGCTCGGCTGCATCGTTAAAGTATTGCACTGCTAAGGGGCCTAGGCTATCCCAAAAATACTTTTAAAAAAAATCCGCTGTAAAGCCTGATATGCCTGGTACCTTGTTCTTAGCCATTAGCTTAAGCGCAGCTCTACATTCATTTGTAGTGAACACGCCCTCGCAAGTGTTTTTATTTATTTATTTATTTATTTAACATCATCGCCGACGGGGTGAACCATTTATGGGCGAAGTCACACAGGTAAAACCATCATCAGTGCGCATGTCATCATCAGACAACTGCGGACAATGGACCGTGCTCAAAACGTCGTCTATCGTAGCTTCGCTTATGTCCTTTTTGGCGTATATTCTACTTAGGTGTGACACACAAGCATTCATAAATCATGTCATTTTTGGTGTTAATAATGCGCCCGTCAGACAGCTGAAGCATGTGTATCGCCTTTTGAGCCGACTCGCGTCGCTATAACCGGATAAAGTAGCCAGATGGTTTTTCACCGAGCTCCATCCACTTATATCTACTTTGTAGCATCGCTACTTTAGCACGCCTAAGTTCAAACTCCTCCAATTCCGCTCTGAGGCATGTATGCTGCTTTTCTACGTCCTCACATGGCGCTCGCGATAACATATCTTCTAGCTCTGCAAGCCGTCAACAAGTTCGGTTTCCTCTCGTCTTTGTGCTGCCCCTTTCTGTTTACTCATACGCATACTGGTTTATCTCAAATTACAGAGCAGGAGATTTATATGTGTGCCTTTGCTGTCTATGCTTTCATAAGCCTCTACACATTGCGTTGCCTTTTCTATCTCGAGCTTTACTGCTGCCACAAAGTCGCTGTTGTCTAATACACAGTTATTGAAGCGTCATATAGGTCTACAAAGAGCGCAGAGACGGTCCTGCTGTACGTGCCGACGGTCTTCACAACATACGTAGGTTTGTGTAATCACCGAACCAGGTACCTCGTCTTTTTTGCATTATGTTTATTACCAAAGCTCATACTCAACATATTTGTCACGTTTGTGTGTCAGTGTGCATATGTGTGTCAGCGCGACGTATGCCTAAACATGCATACATTAATTGCGTTTGGTGCCGGAACTCATGATAGGTTGGCAAAACATGGAGTGGAACTTGATTACCTTTTGAAGCCTTCGTCACGTCCGAAGCGGACACGATAGGCATTTGCCAATTTATTCGCCTTCCCCGTCTGGCGACCACCGTTTCTGGATTTCAGCTCGTCTTTGGCCACTTGCAGCCAGAATCCACGTCCCAGGTTGGTCGTGTTGGCCGGATGGTCGGGTACGCGGCGCTTCAGCAGCAACTGACGACACACATAGGCACCAGCATTAAAGGGACATTGCCACCTCGCAGGCCAATATGTTTTTTTTTTGGTGTGTATCGGTCGATTAAGCGTGTCCGATTTCACCTGCAAAATTTGGTTCCCGAAACTCCCCCTATTAGATCAAAACATACATTTGTACCACTCATGCTTGCCAAGCATTCGTAAAGTTGGAGTCGCCACATCACTATTTATAATCACTTCTTTGCGGACTGTTATTTTCTTTTGAATGTTGCAAACTCAACATCACCATTCCGTCAGTACACTTCAAGATTAAAAAGTGTATGCAGTTGATTATATTGTCAACAACCTTAGCCTCTTTCATAATAAAACAGCAAGAATTGCTATGGCTCGACTTTGGGACCGTAGGAGTTATGTCACCTATACCTTATAACACAGATATACTTTTCAAGGTCAAGTCTCGGCGAATTCGTACGCTTCGGCTTGGGGCGGGCGCCAATACCACAGCCAAACTGGATGAGAGCGGCCATCATGAATCTAGTACTGAGCACAGCTGGGACCAACGTTTTGGAGTCAGAAATAAATACAAAATGCTTTGCCGATACACTGTTTTAGGTGCTGCAGGAGCAAGTTTGAGCTTGAGCATACATGATTGTTGATCCCCACCATTCATTTAAGTTGCTTTTTAGAAATCCTCCGGAGGTGGCAATATCCCTTTAATATTATTATGTATTGCCATACTCTACTGACAATACTACACACCAGCATGAGTGGAAAATGGTTGGCAAAGTTGGCCCGGCCCATTTGCCCGAGTACTTCGACTGGTGGCCGCGGGGGGGGGGGATTGAAAAAGCCATGTGCATATGATGCGGATTCGTCCCATATCAGTGCATTAATTAAACCGCCTCCAATCGAACAGCCCAGGTTTGTTTCTCAATGGAAACACAATTAAAAAGAATAGTGTTATCCAATGTTCAACCAACCTTCTGTGGTTATGGTTATGGTTATACATATAGTTAGTACTAAAAAAAATTCACTTAAAAGTGCAAAAATAGCAATCATGTAAAAAGCAACATGAAGCATCGCAAAACAACTTGACAAATACCGCATGAGGCTGGTACAAAATTTTCAGCCAAACCGAGGTGTTTTAGTTTATTTTGATCTCGCTCTTCGAGCTCGGCAGCTGCTGAGTGACCGCTGAACATGCGTGGAGCGTAACGGTTCCCGCAGCGGCGAGGGTGTACCGGGTAGGCCTGCCGCAAGGCGGAGTTCTCTCCAGACCTTGTTCCTGTTGTGGTCGGCACCCCTTGTCGCAGCGCTCCAGGCCTCCCTGGCACCACGGCGTTCTTATACGCCGACGTCACAGCCGCGCTCTGCACCGGCAACACCAACACAGTCGCCAAGGAGCGAGCCCAGCACGCCGCTGACGCCCTGGTCAAGTGGGCCGTCAGGCCAAGATGACGGTGGCTTGAGAGAAGACCCAGGCGCTAGTCCTCTCCCAGTGGTTCCGGGACGCCGCCGACTGCACAATCAAGGTCGCAGGGAAGGCGGTGACCGCGGAAGACCACCTCCAGCTGCTGGGCGTCACCCTGGATCGACTGTTATACAGCGGCCCTCACTGCCGCATGCTCAGGGTGCGCGTGCGCCCGCGCGTCAGACACCTGCGCCAGCTGACGGGCAGAACCTGGGGCTCGAGGAGCGCCAGCTGCGAGCCGTGGCCAACGGCTACGTACGCGGTGCCCTCCAGCACGCCGCGGTGGCCTGGCTGCTGGCAACCCCACCCACCCACGTGGAACTCCTCGAGCGGGAGATGCGCGCTACGGCGTGCGTGATCACTGGCTGCCCGCTTCCACTCGGCCCATTTATTGATGGCAGAGGCCGGCCTGACCCCGGTGGCGGTGCAGCGCCAGGAGCTCACCGCGCGCTTCCTCGCGAAAGCACACGTCCTGCCGCCTGAGGACCCGCTCCGGAGAGGGGGCGGAGAGCAACCCCCCCCCCCCCCCCCGACACTAATAGGGAGAACGAACGGCTATAGGCACTTTGGAATCAAGTGGCACAGTCACGCACAGTGGCGTAGCCGGGGGTGGGAGGGGTGCATTGATGGAAAAATCACCCCCCTCTAGAGGGTCCGGGCCCACGAAGGTCCAGACCCATGCAGTTCGGGCCAAGCGCCACTCCAGAATTGGATCTGCGATAGGGGTCCGGACGGAACCCCACAGCTGGGTCCGCGCATCAAAAATATCGAAAATAAAATTTTCCCTAAGCAAAAACAAAATGTAAAACAAAAAACCCTATCCTCAAATTGCACTCACCCCTTCCCCTGGAGCAAATCCTGGCTACGCCCCTGGTCACGCAGCATTGGAAAGGGTGACACTGCAGTGCTAACAAAGTGCAACTGCGCTCAGGTATTCTTTTACGTTACGCTTTGGATTAGCGTAAAGTTCTGGTTACAAGGTCTGGGGCCCTCGTAACCAGAACGTAACAGCGGGGGGGGGGGGGATGCCGAAACGGCGTAAGGTAATTTATGGACGGCCCCTAACGCCAGTGTCATCGGCCTATGCAATGGACAGTTCAATTAAATTAGATCGCTCTTTATCATATATTTCCAGTCTCTAATCAGGTCTGCAAGTCATGACCCCACAAATGATCTGACCTCTAGAAGTTGACCCTGTGACCTGAGGGAGTTGAGGATGACAAAATTAAATATGGGCACCAGATCACCATGTAGACCGAATTTCGTGAGAATCTGAGACATGAGGGTGCTTGGGGTGCGACGGTTTGTCCTGGAATTGCCCATAGATTAAAGGAAACGGTCCTCCGGAGCTCTCAACTTGGCCCGGATCGCCAAGCACAGTTGGGACTGGCTGGAACATGCGGTGGTGACGTGGCTACCGGCCCACCTGGATGCGCTGCAGTGTGAGCGCCTCCCTGTCCTGCTGCAGGCGCTCTGTCAGCTTCACACGCCGCTGCACCCCAGCCTTGTTGATTACCTGGAAGAAACACAGACATGAAACACACGAGCAGTGGTGTAGTAAAGGGGACCATGTCCTGGCCCACACAGGTCTGATCCCACGCAAGAAGTCCATGCCCATGCAAGTCCAGGAGAAAGTACACTCTGACGGCAGGGGAAAACGGATGGGGTATAAGGTCACTGACCTCGTCCGGGGTCATGGGCGGCGGTATCATGGTGAGGTCAATAATGTCCCGGTCGGCATACAGGGCTCCGTCCTGCAGAACCGTCTCGCTCGTTCCGTTCGCCTTCTGTAGCACCTCCTGACAACGACACGGAACAGTGGCTACTGGCTAGTACAGTATTGGGCACAGTGATACAAGTACTGTCGGATCGATTGCCTATTCGAAATGGATAAGAGCGATCCAGGTGATTACAGACTACACGAACAAACTTTGAACGTTTAGCTCAGAAACGTCTGAAAGCTGTTACATGAGATACGATTGGAGACGGTTCAGCATTAGGATTAAACGTTCAATCATCTTACAACTCTTGGCTTTGAAGCATCGTCAAAAGTTGCAGCTGTTACATCAACACCGAACGTTGAAATACTGGCTGGCTAACATCATAGTACCCTAGGCATACGACGAATCCTATTGAATGATTTGGTGAAGTTCAACCGTTTAAATGGAACATGAGTATCCATCGATGCTTTACAAGTTAGGGTAGCTGTGCAGCAGGAGTCTCAGGTGTTCCCGCGCTTTAACCCTTCCCGCCATACCTTCTGCTGATCGTTGTTGTTGTTGTCTACTGAAAGTGTCTGCTGATCGTCTGAGGCGCTGTCGGGACTGAGCAGACCGAAGCTAGCGCCAGCGGCGGCGGGTTTCTGAGACATAGTTTGGTGCGATCTCCGGTAGGGCGAGCCAGTGGGCGTGGACAGCGAGTCCGTGTCACTCTCAGAGTGGTCCATGTCAGGCAGCTTGATGCCCTTCACCCCGTCCAGACGGTCCTTGGACATCTGATACACAGGTGACATGCTGAGCTTGTAGTAATGCATGCTAGCACACTAATTATTCGAATGGAAAGCTATTAATGACCAAAGAATAATCTTATAAATACAGTCAATTTAACACTATTCCGAACTTATACACCTTTCAGACTTCTCACCGAAATTGCTTTTCATAACTTATTTCACCAAAATATCAAAATATCTAAATAAACGGTTCAAACAAGCGGTTGATTAATTTCCATTAAAACAAAATTAATCACAATATATTCGTTGAAGAGTGGTGTTAATTGTTCTACGTTACATAATTATACCACGCAAGAAAGAAGGCTACACCTCAAATCCACGCCTATCGACCATCCATTCGCCTTCGCGTCATCGCCGTTCCGCGTACTGTTGACGTCGGCAGTGAGCACAATACCCCGCGGGCCACCATCCATCCCGCCTCGGTGGTACGGTGTTCCGATAGTGAATTTTACAAACAGCCGGGTCGGCCCAGCCCCCGCTCAGTGCCATTTACCCCCCCCCCCCCCCCCACCCACCCACCCACCCACCCACCCACCCACCCACCCACCCACCCACCCACCCACCCACCCACCCACAGATAGACAGACAGACAGACAGACAGACAGACAGACAGACAGACAGACAGACAGACAGACAGACAGACAGACAGACAGACAGACAGACAGACAGACAGACAGACAGACAGACATACAGACAGACAGACAGACAGACAGACAGACAGACAGACAGACAGACAGACAGACAGACGGGCACAGACGGGCACAGACGGGCACAGACGGGCACAGACGGGCACAGACGGGCACAGACGGGCACAGACGGGCACAGACGGGCACAGACGGGCACAGACGGGCACAGACGGGCACAGACGGGCACAGACGGGCACAGACGGGCACAGACGGGCACAGACGGGCACAGACGGGCACAAACGGGCACAGACGGGCACAGACGGGCACAGACGGGCACAGACGGGCACAGACGGGCACAGACGGGCACAGACGGGCACAGACAGGCACAGACGGGCACAGACGGGCACAGGCGGGCACAGACAATCAATCAATCAATCAGTGTATTAAAAACCATCCACGAGGTGGCTATTCTGGTTTCATGTCAGTGTTACAAATAATATACAAAATACGATAAAAACGAGTACACTTCACTACACTACATCGGTAAAATCACACTTCGCATAGCGGTCTTAAAACCATCCAATGAATGGGCGGCACAAGCTTGTGGTGGCAGGCGGTTCCAGACAACTGCAGCCCGATACGAAAAAGCCTTCTGAGAGGCGGTCAATCTGCACTTGTGCAGGTGGAGGCTACCTCGATCAGAGGCGCGCGTCTCGCGTGTGGAAACAGCGGCACGTGGGGTGAACATAGCGCGTATCTCGGGTGGCGCTCCCTCCTCTCTGAGCGCCTTAAACACCTTTACGGCGTCGCGGCGCGCCACCAGGGTCTCGATCTTCGGCCATCCTAAAGAATTTAGAGCCTGGGTTATATGATCATGCTTTTTGAGTCCTGTGACGATACGAGCGGCAAAGTTTATCAGTTTTTGGATTTTGACCAGTTGACCCTTGGTTGCCCCTCCCCACACGCACAGGCAGTACGTGATATGTGGGAACACGTACGCCTGAATTATAATTTTAAGGGCTTCTGAGGTGAAGTAATGCCGAACTTTGTACAGAGAGACGAGGATACCGTTACATTTTTTGGAGACACTCGAGACATGCGCGTCCATGACAGACCACGGTCCACCACGACGCCGAGGATTTTGATGCTGGTCGAGGCCTGCACCTCGGAACCATTTAATTCAAACCGAAATTTTTCCGTTTTTTCCAAATTTTTCTTTGAGCCAACAAGCATGAAAACAGTTTTCTTTGCGTTCATTTTGAGAGAGTTAGAATCAAACCAAGACTGGAGCTCACGCAAGGTGAGCTCCAGTCTAATTTTAGCCCGGCGAGACCAGGTCCGTCAGGGGACGCGCAGTCAACGTGCACGGTGTCGTCAGCGTAGGAGATGAGGCGGCCATGGGTCAAATATCCATATAAATCGTTTGAGAACAAAATGAACAAGACTGGACCAATAATCGAGCCCTGGGGCACACCACAAGTCACGGGACAAGTCAACCGTCCACCACGCACCATCTGCCTTCGGCCGCTCAAATAACTCCTAAACCAGTCCACGTCATTTACACCATACCATGACAATTTTGTGAGGAGGCCGTGGTCGACGCTGTCGAACGCCTTCGAGAGGTCCATCGTCGTTACCGACGATACAAGGCCTTCGTCGATGTTGGTGACCAGGCGCTCGACAGCGGCGAGCACGGCGTCCTCTGTTGAATGGCGAGATCTGTATGCATATTGGGATGAATGCAGAAGCCCTGTGATGTTTAAAAACTCGGTCAGTTGTGTACAAATTACTTTTTCTAAAATTTTAGACAAAACACTAAGCAAAGAAATCGGTCTATAATCGGACGGAACGGCAGGGTCACGTGACTTTGGGATGGGAACAATACATGCAGTTTTCCAGCTATCGGGGAACACTTTGGTGACGATTGACATATTTATAAGTTTTAGCAGATGTGGGCCGATAACTGGGAAGCACTCGCGCACAGCCTGAAGTGGCACCTCGTCCAGACCAACAGCTCGCGACGCGCGCATACGTCGGATGCACCGGGAGAGCTCCGGAAGCGTCGCCGGTCGGAAGGAGAAGCTGGCTGCGCAGACGGTGGGTGGTCTGGGCCTCTTGCTGCCGTCGATGACTGCGCTCCGCAGGTCGGTGGCGATGCGGGTTCCCACGGATGAGAAATGGCGGTTGAGCTCGTCCGCAGCCGTTTCGGCGTTCTCAGGGCTCGCCACAGATGCGCTCCCGGCCGGCGGCGAGGTTGCAACGGCAAACCTCTTGAAGGTCGGCCAGAAGCGACGGTGGCCACCAGACGCCATCTCCCCACACAGAAACTCACGCCTGCTCGAGATGAGGCGGCTCTTGACGTGATTGCGAAGTCTGGTGAAGTCTGCCCTTGCCTCTGGTGTACGCAGACACCAGAGACAAGGGCAGACGGGCACAGGGCACAGGGCACAGACGGGCACAGACGGGCACAGACGGGCACAGACGGGCACAGACGGGCACAGACGGGCACAGACGGGCACAGACGGGCACAGACGGGCACAGACGGGCACATACGGGCACGCGCACGCACGCACGCACGCACGCACGCACGCACACACACACACACACACACACACACACACACACACACACACACCCACACGCGCACGCGCACGCGCACGCGCACGCGCACGCGCACACGCACACGCACACGCACACGCACACGCACACGCACACGCACACGCACACGCACACGCACACGCACACGCACACGCACACGCACACGCACACGCACACGCACACGCACACGCACACGCACACGCACACGCACACGCACACGCACACACACACACACACACACACACACACACACACACACACACACACACACACACACACACACACACACACACACACACACACACACACACACCATGCTGAGGCGCCGGCGCCGGAAGACGCTGAAGCACCACCAGGGGGCAAAAATTGAGAGAAGTTGGTGTCATTCATGTACCCTTTACATGTACCCTTGTCTGGCAAGTTCCGTGGATTTTCCTTTCCGGACGCTGCCTATCCATGCTGCTGATGGTGATTATTTTTGCTTTAATGTGCCGAAACTGCCGAGGTTACATGGCGCCCACGCCTACCTGTGAGCTGAGCAGCGCTGCCTACCTGTGATATAAGCAGCAAACTGTCGCTATGTGGACGCTACCTACCTGAGATATAAGCAGCAGACTGTTCCCGCTTATCTGCGATATAAGCAGCGGTCTGCTTACCTGTGATATCAGCAGGAGACTGTCGCTGTGTTTGAGCGGCCCGAACGCGGCCTCGGATTCGGATCGTCAAAGGTCCAAACGAAGAGACTCAGCATCCTCGGCATCGGCATCGGAAGGCCGTGACGAAGTCAGGTAGATCTCAGCGTCAGCCACCAGCTGCCGCATACCGGCCAGACGCTCAATCACCTGCGGGAAGACGAGGGTCAGACGGGGCCAGACTGGATCAGACAGGGTCAGACAGCGTCAGACAGCGTCAGACAGCGTCAGACAGCGTCAGACAGCGTCAGACAGGGTCAGACGAGGTCAGACGGGGTCAGACAGGGTCAGACAGGGTCACACAGGGTCAGACAGGGTCACACAGGGTCAGACAGGGTATGATAGGGTCAGATGACGTTAGAGCCTAACCTTATTACAATGTTGTGTTTGTAATCCAACATTGATATGACATTGAATCCCAATAATGATAAAATGTTGGCTTCGGATGTCAATGCAATATTGAATTCCAATGTCGATACAACCAAACAAGTGGCTAACAAATCAATATTTATTCAATATTTGACAGGCCCATGCAGGAGAGGTCTGAGACCACGCAGGAGGCTCAGACCTCTCCTAAATTGGATTTGCAATAGGGCCCAGGCCCTCGCAGGGGCTGGGCGCCACATAGACTAGTAGCTGTGGTGCCCTTGTACCCAGCAAAGTTTTAGAAAAGGTTATCAGGAAAACAATCATGGACCATTTAGAGACCAAACAAATTCTGAGCAAGCACCAACACAGATTTCGGTCTGGGAGATCACGCCTCACACAGCTGTTATAATATTTCCTCGAACTTGAAGATGCCATAGATGAAGGTGACTGTGTTGACACAATCTACCTATACTGTAGAAAAGTGTTTGACACGGTCCCACATGACCATCTTATGGTAAAGTTGAAGGGAGTAGGGGTAGAAGCAGGGGCAGAGCCACCAGGGGGTGTGCAGGAGGGGAAGTCGCTCCCCCCGTCATTGGGCAAACATATTTTTTCCCCCGTCATTTAAGGAGGCCCTCTATGCTCCAAAGAGGCCCCATCTCAAATGTTGTTATAAGTTTGGTTTATTATTGGAAAATACATCAGCGTTGAAGGCTGTGCCATTTTATTATACCAAGGCATACCATATAGGTATACCAAACACCATATTTTCTAGGGAACAATGTGCTAGCACTGGAACCATCACCCCATTCTGAATGCTGATGTCAGGTTGACTTGTTCAAAGAGCTCACCAAGGAAATTGAACCCTGATCACTGTCTCTGCAAGCAGGTGTTCTACCACTGAGCCAACTTGCCAACTGTCAGCAATACTGTGTAGGTACAAAAGCAATTAAAACCAAAAATTACATGTTCGCTCAGACTGGCAAAGAGTATGGAGCGGAGTGCCCAGGGCAGCATCCTGGGGCCAACTCTGTTCCTTGTGTTTGAAAATGATCTTACCAACAACCTAAACTCTAGTGGGAAGCTTTTCATGGACACTAAAATATTCAGAAGGATCAAGGGCGCCCACGACTCACAGCTCCTCCAAGACGGCATCAACAGGCTGCATGCTTGGAGCAAGAGCTGGCTGCTCAGCTTTAATGAGAAGTGCAAAGTAATGCACATAGGAGCTAAGAATACCAAGCACCAGTATCAAATGGGAGGCACAGTCCTGACAGAGTATCATGAGGAAAAGGATATTGGCATCTTGGTGACAAGGGACCTAAAGCCTTCAGCACAGGTAACAAAAGCCGCAGCCACTGCAGTCAATGCTAGGTCGCATCAAAAGAACATTCACCTGTTTGGATGAGGAGACTGTCACTCAGTTATACAAATCCCTGGTACATCCTAGAATGAAGTTTGCAATACTGATACAGGCCTGGTCCCCATACCTGCAAAAGGACATCACAAAGCTTGCAAAGGTCCAGAGGCGTGCCACCAAATTAGTGCCAACCATCGCCCACCTCCCTTATGAAGACAGGCTAAGAAGCTGCACATGACCACTCTGGAGGACAGATGGATTTGTTGTGATATGATAGAAACATGAAATCCTAACGACATTGAGTCTGTACCGACAAAAAAATCAAGAACAAGGAGTAATAGCCTGAAGCTAACTACTATGCAAGCATCAGCACTGTACCTATGAGAGGACAATGTTTTTTTTCTGTCCAGGGTGGTCAACATGTGGAACTAGTTAACTCAATGTCCTAGCATTGGGAAATTTGGGTGGAAAACGACACCCTATGGATACTATTTTCCACTCCTTTTCCTGAGTTTTACAGTGAATTTTACACTCCTTATTTTATAATGCATTGGATAATTGGAACCCTGACACTGATTTATGAATGTAATGATGGGGACAGCCTGTGCAGGGAAAGACAGGTGGGAATTTAACTAATTCTGGCAAGGAGGTAACAAAGTCAAGTTCATGTTTTTTTTGGTTGAATTGTCCACTCTTTATGCTTATTTTTAGCCAGCATTTTCCACTCTGCACCCCAGCTCCAAAGCAATCCTAGGACCGAGTTAACTGAAGAGGTCGTCACGTCACGAGCGCCAGCGTCAACACATTCAAAAACAGCTATGCCAGACCATGCTCAAACCGAATGAGAAGATGCTGCACCTAACGAGCACCCTACTCCCTTTCCTCTTGATCCTATCTATCTACTAGCAGTATAAGCAGTACATACCGTACACAGCCTGGTCCTTAAAACGGCGAATTATGTATGGCGTACGCTATGCATAGTTCCCTTCAAGAGCAGCACTGTTATTGTTGGATTAGGGGGCGTAGACAAGAGCAGCACGTGTCGGTTTCCTTTATTTTGAAACGACTGCGCAGGAATTGTAAGCATTCCGCGTCAAGTTAGCCAGATATTCAACTGACAGACATTCGAAACTGGAAACGGAATTACTTTAGAAGTAGCCCGTGTTCCAGACTAATTTTACGTTTTTCGTGTTCAGCGTGGCAAGGAGGACCTACCTGCAAATTTGCAGGCGATTCTGAGGCGACGGGCCTCAAAACTGTACATCTGGTAAACTGTATTACTCTGAAAGTAACCATTGTTCCAGGCTATTTTTTATTTTTCGTGTTCAGTGTGGCAAGGAGGACCTACCTGCCAAGTTTCAGTCGATTCTAAGGCGACGGGCCTCAAAACTGTAGATCTCTAAAACGGCATAACTCTGAAAGTAACTATTGTTCCAGACTAATTTTACGTTTTTCGTGTTCAGCGTGGCAAGGAGGATCTACCTGCTAAGTTTCAGGCGATTTTAAGGCGACGGGCCTTAAAACTGTAGATATCTAAAACGGTATAACTTTGAAAGTAGCCATTGTTCCAGACTAATTTTACGTTTTTCGTGTTCAGCGTGGCAAGGAGGACTTACCTGCTAAGTTTCAGGCGATTCTAAGGCGACGGGTTTCAAAACTGTAGATATCTAAAACGGTTTAACTCTGAAAGAAGCCATTGTTCCAGACTAATTTTACGTTGTTCGTGTTCAGCGTGGCCAGGAGGACTTACCAACCAAGTTTCAGGCGATTCTAAGGCGACGGGCCTCAAAACTGTAGATATCTAAAACGGTATAACTTTGAAAGTAGCCATTGTTCCAGACTAATTTTACGTTTTTCGTGTTCAGCGTGGCAAGGACGACTTACTTGCCAAGTTTCAGGCGATTCTGAGGCGACGGGCCTCAAAACTGTAGTTATCTAAAATGGTATAACTCTGAAATTAGCCATTGTTCCAGGCTAATTTTATATTTGTCGTGTTCAGTGTGGCAAGAAGGACCTACCTGCTAAGTTTCAGGCGATTCTGAGGCGACGGTCCTCATAACTGTAGATCTCTAAAACGGTATAACTCTGAAAGTAGCCATTGTTCCAGGCTAATTTTACGATTTTCGTGTTCAGCGTGACAAGGAGGACTTACCGGCCAAGTTTTAGGCGATTCTAAGGCGACGGGCCTCAAAACTGTAGATATCTAAAATAGTATAACTCTGAAAGTAGCCTTTGTTCCAGGCTAATTTTACGATTTTCGTGTTCAGCGTGGCTAGGAGGACCTACCTGCCAAGTTTCAGGTGATTCTGAGGCGACGGACTTCACAATTGTTGATTGCCCAATATCTGGCACTACTGCCAGATATTGGGTAATATCGATCTGCTGCTAGTTTGACGCACGTAAATTACATCCCATTTTGTATTCCCAATGTTATGTCTCTGGAGCGCCATTTATGTCTACCCTTAAAAAGCATTGATCTCTATTATAACTAGATGGCCGACTAGTGCGCTCAGGCCGTTCCCGACAGCAATTCACTAGCGAGGCAAAAATGTTCTTCTTCTTCTAAAGTTAACACTAAACCCTACGACGAAGTTTGTAGTGTCTTGTAACTAAGGGCATCTTAGGTATTTCTGTGCAAGATATTTCATATTTTAATACAATTTTGTATTCAGAATAAGACAGGCTATCTATTGAATGCAAAAGTAAGACATGTTTTCCAGTTTTTCAGCTGATAAGTGGTGCTGAAGTGGAGGTGTGTCGGAGCCTCAACTTTAAAATGGTCACGTGACTTAGCCTTTTTGCCTCTTTACCGTGGCGCGCTCACGACGTGAACTCGCGCGCGCGTGGTGGCTGCGTGTAAAACCTGAGGCAAGATTCGCTGTGCGGGGCTTGGTGCTGTGTCAGATTATATCAGTATTGAATTGCAATGCTTGCAATGCTTTAGTCTCATCTCATTGAGAGCTTTCGATTGCCGCCCGTTTACCCCCCCCCCCCCCAGTCAATGGCGTTCTGCTGAGACCCCAGTTAATGCCGGTTTAGTTGCCGGTGCCGGTTTGATCTGCGCGCTTGCAGTCAAAACTGCGAAATTGGGCATGTTTAGTGGGATGTAGTCACACTATCGTATGCAAATTTTCCGTCGACCCATGATCGTAATGGAGTGCAAGACCTTAACTAGGGGGGAAATATACGTATGACCGGAACGACCGTAGTCATGGTTTTCAGAAACTGCCTTGCAGCTATTCGGTCGAAGTGACTAAAAGCATGCGCACAAAAAACGTTCATGTCGTAAAACTATCTGCCTGTGTTTCCTTTCAGCAAGCACAAAGCGTGCGTAAACAACACAGGGCACATTAACGCCATAATATGCCCCTTTCTGCTACCGAAATTGTGATCTGATTCTTCCAAGTTCGGTTCACCACTGAGTGCACACACTTTGCATTCTCCTGAACGTTTTATCTCTTCCAATCAACACAATGTGCCAACATTTTCCCGTCCCTCCTCGCCCTCTCACGCACGACCAACGAACGCACAACGCTCCCCCGCCGCTCCCTCTCGCCCACTGGCGACGTCGGAAAAACCGTCTGCCGCCGCCCGTGCAACCGCACGTGCGGTATATCGCGGGGCACTTCCGCCCCGCGCGGTCAAGATACAATAATCACTACAAGAGGGGACACTGATACACTCCCCCCTGACATCTAAGTCACAAGCTCACACTCTCCATTAACATCAGACACAGAAATAAGGTAGGTGCATGCCGCAAGTGTGCAGACGACACACATCACAGGGCGGTCTCGTAATCACTCAAATAACTCGGCGGCCTACGAGCCCTCTACGAGCGAGCTGGGCGGTCTGTGCGCTCTCCCTGCCCGGTAACTGGCAGCCGGGGAGGCGCCTCTGCCGCCACCTCTGGCTCACCACCGAACCTGACCATCATTGGCCCATCGTCACCCGAGCTCTCCTCACCAGCGTCCGAGCAGTCCTGCTGCGTCCGCCGACGCAGATCTCGCGTGTGACGAGGCATGCCGTCCACGGCGACGGTCTGCTCTGATATCACGTCTGTCACGGTGCCCTTCACGTACTGCTGATCGCACCGAACGCCGGGCGGCCGTACCCAGACGCTATCACCTCGCCGGTATGGCGCGCTCTCGCTGAGCTCGGCGCCGGCTTCCTCGCTGTCGGCCACTGTCACTCTGTCCACTCCCCGCACTCGCACTCTGTAGCGGTACAGTCGCTCAACCGGAGCAGACTCGGGCGCTCCGTCAGCACGCGGAGAAACGTTGTGCCAATACACTGCCTCCGCCACTGTGCAGTCTTTTCGCGCGGCGATGACTTTAATTGTGCGATGGCACCGTTCCACGATTCCGTTCCCGGAAGGGCTGTGGGCACATCGGAACCGTACTCGCATGCTCCACTGCGCCGCGAAGGCCTCAAACTGGCGGCTGCGGAAAGCGGGATCATTGTCGGTGAGCAGCTCCTCTGGGGCTCCCCTCTCCCAGAAGACTGAGTTCAGCTGCTCGATGACGGCTGCGCTAGTTTGCATCCGCAGTGGGCGCCAGACGGAGAACCGGCTGGGCCCACAGTCTATCAACGACAGATAGGGCCGGCCTCGGAAATGAGTGATGTCCATCGCCACTCTCTGCCAGACGACCTCCACGTCCAGCCTACCGGGCGTCCACTTCACTGACGCGGGGTCGACTGATTGGCACACGTCGCAGCTGGCGACGACCCGTTTCACGTCGCTCCTGGTCACGGAGGGGTGAGCCCGCCTGGCGAAGTGCAGCGTGCGCCTCACCCCCGGGTGACCGCAAGAGTGATGTATGTCCGCCACCTGGCGTTCGATGTCGGTTCGGGCGGCCAGTCCACACTGGGGCAGTCCGGCTTCGGGAACGGCCGCCGTGGCCTTGAGCCAGCGCTGCGGCACGCGGGTCAGCGCGTCGGCCTTGTTCTCTGCGGACGGAACCAGCCGGACCGCGACCCGCAGTCCGTACTCGCGCACCAGTGACGTCACAATGTCCACTCTCCGCCGGATCAGCATTTCGCTCGAGGCCTTAGTCTTGAGCCTGCTCTTACCCGTCAGACCATCAGATATCCACCTGTACACGGTAGAAGAATCAGTGAACAATTCGATGTCTTTAAATCCCCATTCCAGGGCGACGTTCAGTCCCTTTATCACCGCATCGAGTTCGGCCATGTTGATGTGGCTCGCGTCGTTCGTCCGGAGCCACGAGGCGTCTTCGATGGTCGAGCTGCCAACCTCCACGACCACCCCAGTGGCCAGGGAGCTCGCGTCCACCCAGACTTTGGCCGTGTCACCGGTCACGTCCCATCGTCCGCACACGGGGTCGCTTTGCTTCACCTGCTCCACCACATCCGTCAGCATCACGCGCACACTGTCTCCCACGATCGGATCGTCCCACCCTTCTGAGGCCTCGTTCGCCCTCCGCTTAATGTACGACACGGCCACTCGCAGCCAACCGCACACAGGGTAATGCCCGACGAGTCTGCCACACAGTGAAAAAACGGAGCGGCGGGTCAGCCGCTCAGGCACCGCACCGAAGTCATTGTCACGCTTCCAGCGCAGCATCCCTCGCTCCCCCCACACTTTCAGCCCGAGAAGCCGTGCGCCTTCGCAGGCGCGCTCAGGCTCCTTAGCGATGAGTCCATGGCGTGCCAAGTGCTCTCGGACGTAGACCGCGGAGACGTCTTCGTTGACCAGGATGTCGTCAACGTAGCTGGAAGTGCCACGTTCCACTTCCGGGTCCATCGACAGCACACTGCGCAGCACCGCCTTCATCACCGAGGGTCCAATGTTCAGCCCCAGACCCAACCGAGTCAGACAGTATCTTTGACCGCCGAACATCACTGTCTGATAGGGCCAGAGCGATTCGTGCACACGTATCTGCAGATAAGCATTTTTCAGATCGACCACCGACACATTCAGGCCCTGCTTACGCCACTCACGCAGTTTGTCAGAGCAGACATCTGCCTCGGCGGTGTACGTGTCGATAAACTCGTTCAGTTCTCTGAAATCGAGCACGGGCCTCACCTTTGACTTGTTCGGTTGGACCACCGCCATTAGCGGAATGAGGCCCTTCGGTTGTCCTTGTTTAGTGTCATCGTACGGGACTAACCACTCGTCGTCTATCCATTTTTTCAGCTCACGCTCATACTCACCACGCACGACTCTCGGCACAGAGTACTCCCCGATGACGTTTGCCAGCACGCCCGGCTCAACACCTCCAGCCCATTTCCACTGCACTGTCCAGAATCCTCTGGACGGATCATACACTGCACAAAAATCTCCCTCCTCGACACGCACCTCACCCGCTGCACCCGCGCAGGCCAGTTTCCGCGACAACCCGAAACTCACAGCGCCATCTGCGATTGTCACGCCGCCCAGTGCCGATATGGCGTTCATGCCCAGAATCATATCAAACCCCAGCGGTCTGACGTCCACCACAAGCGCCGCCAGACACGTCACCAACACCTGGCAACCCGAGCACAACATCCCCGGCACCCACACACCGCAGCTCCTGGCCATTCACCGCCTGCACGCGCACGTCACACCTTTGCCACGAACGACAGCATGGTGCATACACTATACACCGCGAACACCCTGAGTCTACGAGGACAGACCTGCGAGTGCCGTCGACGGTCACCTCCGCGACTGGTAGCGCCTCGTTCAGCGGCAGTCTGGAGAGGAGGCTGGCGCTGACCCCTCTCCGGCGTCGTTTCCCTGGCAGGTGGCTGCGGTATGGCCTCCATTACCGCAGCGGTAACAGCGACCATTGACGCGCTGTCCGCCGTTCGGGTTCCTCCTCCGCTGCAGGCAGTCCCGGGCGAAGTGGTTCGGTCCGTTACAAACGAAGCACAGCGGGCCGCCGCCGCCGGCGCCTCGCTGGGGCGGGGGCGCGGGACCGCGCCCCCCGCTCGCGCCAGCTGGCTGCCCTCTGGCGGCTCTCCCAACCGCCGCCGCCGCGACGCCGTACCCATCGTCCGCCATGATGGATCGCGCGCGAGTCAGCAGCTGCTCCAGGCCGAGCGACTCCATGCGGCTGCCCGCGCGCAGAATTTGCCGCACGGAGTCCGGCAGACCGGCGACGAACGCGCACGCCAGGGCGGTGTCCGACACGCCGCCGAACAGCGACGCCAGCCGGCGCAGATCGGCCAAATACACATCGGCCGACTCGCCGGGCCTCAACTTCCTGGCGATGAACTGTTGGTAGGCCAGGAAGGAGTCCTGCGCGAACGCCGACCGCAGCGCCTCCTTGATTTTGGCCACGCTCGACTTGGCCTCATCGCAGAGTTGCTGATAGACAGCGAACGCACCCCCAGTCAGGCGCAGTGGGATGACTCCCTCCAATTGGGTGATACCTCTGAGCTTGCACACCAGCTCCAGTTTATCCAGCCACTCACCCACTGGTGCCGCCGAACTTCCGTCAAATTCCGGAATGAGCCGCAGATCCATGTCCGCCATCTTGCCGCGATTCGCTCGGAAATGCCGAAATAGCTTGTGATCTGATTCTTCCAAGTTCGGTTCACCACTGAGTGCACACACTTTGCATTCTCCTGAACGTTTTATCTCTTCCAATCAACACAATGTGCCAGCATTTTCCCGTCCCTCCTCGCCCTCTCACGCACGACCAACGAACGCACAGCGTTCCACCGCCGCTCCCTCTCGCCCACTGGCGACGGCGGAAAAACCGTCTGCCGCCGCCCGTGCAACCGCACGTGCGGTATATCGCGGGGCACTTCCGCCCCGCGCGGTCAAGATACAATAATCACTACAACAGGGGATACTGATACAGAAATTGCATTTAAATTCCTGTCAACTTCCCTCAAGAAAAGTACAAATATTGTCCTGATCCTTTCAATTATTCCATTGCACTGATACGAACATCCTAACATCGAGGATTTATCAGAACACACGTATGTAATATGCGCCGCGAAGCGGCGCGTTTTTTGTCTCTAAATTTCTCACCATTTCGCATAAAATAGGTCAGTTTTAAGTAATTTGATGGGGGCACCAGGGCATTGGTGCCCCGCCTCCCCTCCTGGATGCAAGGGGGAACGGTGCCCGGTGCCCCCCCCCCCCCCCCCCCCCAGTTTCACCGCCTATGGATGCGAATCCCGACTCCCTCAGGGCGACCTCAGGCAGCCGGAGTGCCCCCTCCGGCGGTCAGAGATCCCCTCAGGCTGTCAGAGTGCCTCCTCAGGCGGCTAGAGTGCCCCCTCAGGTGGCTAGAGTGCCCCCTCAGGTGGCTAGAGTGCCCCCTCAGGCGGCTAGAGTGCCCCCTCAGGCGGCTAGAGTGCCCCCTCAGGCGGCCAGAGCCCCCTCAGGCGGCCAGAGGGCCCCCTCAGTCGGCCAGAGGGCTCCCTCAGGCGGCCAGAGGACCCCCTCAGGCGGACAGAGTACCCCTCAGGCGGCCAAAGGGTACCTCAGGCGGCCAGAGGGCCCCCTCAGGCGGACAGAGTCCCCCCTCAGGCGGTCAGAGTGCCCCCTCAGGCGACCAGAAGAGGACCCCTCAGGCGGCCAGAGGACCCCCTTAGGCGGCCAGAGTGCACCTTATTCGAGGCTCAAGGGGGGGGGGAGGGGGGAATGGCCCCTGCCCCCCCCCTCTGGATCCGCCACTGGCGCGTGCCGCGTGAGGTGTGTGCAAAGTATTTTGTTCCAAAACACTTTGCACACCCCTCACGCGCCACGCGCAGTGGTAGTCGCCCACGTGAGTCGGCACTGGTCTCAAACAGGGTAGGGTGGATGGGGCTACTCAGCAATGAAGTCCGCTTGTCAATCGGACGTGCGGTTGCAGAGATATGAGCTTCTCCAAAATCTGGCGGGCATGGCATGCAGATTTACAATATACACTTCGGAAATAGGCGAGGCCGTTCGACCAGGCTTGACTGTTTTGCGGTCTGCACGCTTTCGTTTGTCAGATAATTCCTTCTTGGATATTTTTTTCGAAGCAATAATTTTGCCAGCATTCTTCGCCTAAAACCCCATTGCATCCAACGAAACTATTTAAAATGTCAAGGATCGGCTCATTTGTTTTATTTTAGGCCTTATTTTTAGCGAATTTAACATGGGGGGCAATGGGCGGTCGGACGCTTTTGCCTCAGTATAGATGGCGCTAGTGTCGCCCGGCGGGAACGGGCAGCGAGCGGCAGGCCGTACGGCAGTCGGCTGTCTAGTTATATTATAGGTCAATGTTAAAAAGCATTGACCTATAATATAACTAGACAGCCGACTGCCGTACGGCCGGCCGCTCGCTGCCCGTTCCCGCCGGGCGACACTGGCGCCATCTATACCGAGGCAAAAGCGTCCGACCGCCCTTGCCCCCCCATGTTAAATTCGCTAAAAAAAAGGCCTAAAATAAAACAAATGAGCCGATCCTTGACATTTTAAATGGTTTAGTTGGATGCAATGGGGTTTTAGGCGAAGAATGCTGGCAAAATAATTGCTTCGAAAAAAATATCCAAGAAGGAATTATCTGACAAACGAAAGCGTGCAGACCGCAAAACAGTCAAACCGGGTCGAACGGCCCCGCCTATTTCCGAAGTGTATATTGTAAATCTGCATGCCATGCCCGCCAGCTTTTGGAGAAGCTCATATCTCTGCAACCGCACGTCCGATTGACAAGCGGACTTCTTTGCTGAGTATCCCCATCCACCCTACCCTGTTTGAGACCAGTGCCGACTCACGTGGGCGACTACCACTGCGCGTGGCGAGTGAGGGGTGTGCAAAGTGTTTTGGAACCAAATACTTTGCACACACCTCACGCGGCACGCGCCAGTGGCGGATCCAGAGGGGGGCAGGGGGGGTCATGCCCCCCCCCCCCCTTGAGCCTCGAATGTGGTGCACTCTGGCCGCCTGAGGGGGTCCTCTGGCCGCCTGAGGGGGTCCTCTGGTCGCCTGAGGGGGTCCTCTGGCCGCCTGAAGGGGTCCTCTGGCCGCCTGAGGGGGCACTCTGTCCGCCTGAGGGGCACTCTGTCCGCCTGAGGGGGCCCTCTGGCCGCCTGAGAGGGCCCTTTGGCCGCCTGAGGGGTACTCTGTCCGCCTGAGGGGACCCTCTGGCCGCCTGAGGGGGCCCTCTGGCCGCCTAAGGGGGCCCTCTGGCCGCCTGAGGGGACCCTCTGGCCGCCTGAGGGGGCTCTCTGGCCGCCTGAGGGGCTTTCTGGCCGCCTGAGGGGGCACTCTAGCCGCCTGAGGGGGCACTCTAGCCGCCTGAGGGGGCACTCTAGCCGCCTGAGGGGGCACTCTAGCCACCTGAGTGGGCACTCTAGCCGCCTGAGGGGGCACTCTAGCCGCCTGAGGGAGATCTCTGACCGCCGGAGGGGGCACTCCGGCCGCCTGAGGTCGCCCTGAGGGAGTCGGGATTCGCATACATAGGCGGTGAAACTGGGGGGGGGGGGCACCGGGCACCGTTCCCCCTTGAATCCAGGAGGGGGAGGCGGGGCACCAATGCCCTGGTGCCCCCATCAAATTACTTAAAACTGACCTATTTTATGCGAAATGGTGAGAAATTTAGAGACAAAAAACGCGCCGCTTCGCGGCGCATATTACATACGTGCGTTCTGATAAATCCTCGATGTTAGGATGTCCGTATCAGTGCAATGGAATAATTGAAAGGATCAGCTGACAATATTTGTACTTTTCTTGAGGGAAGTTGACAGGAATTTAAATGCAATTTCGGTAGCAGGAAGGCGCATATTATGGCGCTAATGTGCCCTATGTATCGTTTACGCACGCTTTGTGCTTGCCGAAAGGAATCACCGGCAGATAGTTTTACGACATGAACGTTTTTTGTGCGCATGCTTTTAGTCACTTCGACCGAATAGCTGCAAGGAAGTTTCTGAAAACCATGACTACGGTCGCTCCGGTCATACGTATATTTCCCCCCTAGTTAGGGTCTTGCACTCTATTACGATCATGGGTCGACGGAAAAATTGCATACGATAGTGTGACTACATCCCACTAAACATGCCCAATTTCGCAGTTTTGACTGCAAGCGCGCAGATCAAACCGGCACCGGCAACTAAACCGGCATTGACTGGGGTCTCAGCAGAACGCCATTGACTGGGGGGGGGGGGGGGGTAAACGGGCGGCAATCGAAAGCTTTCAATGAGATGAGACTAAAGCATTGCAAGCATTGCAATTGAATACTGATATAATCTGACACAGCACCAAGCCCCTCACAGAGAATCTTGTCTCAGGTTTTACACGCAGCCACCACGCGCGCGCGAGTTCACGTCGTGAGCGCGCCACGGTAAAGAGGCAAAAAGGCGAAGTCACGTGACTATTTTAAAGTTGAGACTCCGACACACCTCCACTTCGGCACCACTTATCAGCTGAAGACTGGAAAACATGTCTTACTTCTGCATTCAATAGATAGCCTGTCTTATTCTGAATACAAAATTGTATTAAAATATGAAATATCTTGCACAGAAATACCTAAGATGCCCTTAGTTCCAAGACACTACAAACTTCGTCGTAGGGTTTAGTGTTAACTTTAGAAGAAGAAGAACATTTTTGCCTCGCTAGTGAATTGCTGTCGGGAACGGCCTGAGCGCAGTAGTCGGCCATCTAGTTATAATAGAGATCAATGTTAAAAAGCATAAGTCAAGCAAATATTTAGCGTAGTTAGAGGTATATATTCATCAATATCGATATATCAATCACAATGTATAACACAGATCAAATTATTGTTTGGAGGCACAGCGGCTGACAAATAATTATACCCAACCTATACAGTCACGCGCTACACTATCCGCTCGTAGACAAGGGCGGATCCAGCCGGTCGTTTTTGGGGGGCCAAACCGTTTTTTTTTAGCGGACCTTACCTACCCCCAATTTCGAATTTCTCCCCGGATTTGGGCCACTTTATTTTGCAACCACACGATTTCTATTTTTTCCCCATTTTTTGTTTAGGTTTTCGACCTTTTGGGATATCGAAAAAAGAAAGATGTCAGCTTGCAGTTTGTATTGTTCCGACATTGCCTTACACTGAGAAAACTATGTCAATTGTCAGCTGTACCCAAGGGCGTCGCCGATAATTTTTGAGTGGGGGGGGTCGGCTGAAATGAGATAGAAAAATTTACCCCAATTTGTTATGCGTGTATTTGTTATGCGGCCTTTGCAACATTTTTAATGTGGATTTGCATGTTATAGTAGGTACTTGTTATTTAGCGCCGCGAAGCGGCGCGATTTTTTTTTGCTCGGGTTTGCCTGATAAAACCCAGAAACATAGGCATTTTTAGCTTCTTAGCCTTGTAGAGGATAAGAAGCTAAAAATGTTATTAATTCAATTCAGCGTTACGACGAAACGAAGACGATGACGATGGCTTCGTTATGACGATGGCCACTGATGTGACGCCGCGAAGCGGCGTGAACATTTTAATTTTAGGTCGTGGAAAACGCATTTTTAATATTGGAACCAGACCGTGAGTGGAGCCAAGCCTCAGGTAACCCCTTTTCCTGGTTGCACATCTCGGTATGATGCAAAATGTTGAAATGAAGGTAGTTTTTTCATATACATTAGCCTCGGATAGTAAATCACGATGGCCGGTGGCAGTCCGCGCTCAATAGTACATATAGATAACAATAACTGTAGTCTGTATACATACCTATGTACCGAACTGTAACAAACAACTGGTAACGGTGCAAATGGTTTCAAAGTAGCAAGAGGCAGACCGACATTTCCGCGCATAAATGGTCCCTGTGGATCTGGATGAGCCTGGAGGAGATGGCTTGGGGAGATAGTCCTGGCCTGGTCCCCACTATTAGCTCTTCGGGCCAACAAGTTGGGCACCGCTGGAACAGCTTCCGGTTGCCGAAGTCCGCGTCTTTGCGTTCGCGTCGCCTTTTTCGGAACTCGGCAGACAAGCTAAACATGTAACCCGCTTTAAAGATAATATTTTATGAAGAGCGTTGGCCCTGGGGCCAGCAATTACCGCCAAGGAGAGCCTCTGCAAGACACTTAAAGGGAATAGTTCACCTTCAACATGGGATTTTGAACTGAAATAGCAGTTTTGTAGCCCGTGTTGAGAAATCCTTATCTGTAACTTTTATTGGCTGAAAAGACTCTGCAGCCGAAGATATTTGACTTTTTGGCGAAGGAATGCGGCGCATATATGATATACCGTACCGTCTGAGAGTACCAGCACTACCAGGGCGCATGCGCAGACCAATAACGCACACCATAACATTAATAATTTACGACCTTCTGTCCTGAATTAACGCGATGTAGGACCATTTTTGAAAAGAAAAAAAGAAACTATATTAAAAAATACAATAAAATCGTGTTCTGAAATATTTCCGAAGGTGAACTATTTCCTTTAAAGGAAATAGTTCACCTTCGGAATTTTTTTCTTCAGAACACGATTGTATTATATTTTTGAATACAGTTTCTTTTATTTTCAAAAATGGTCCTACATTAATAATTTACGACCTTCTGTCCTGAATTAACGCGATGTAGGACCATTTTTGAAAAGAAAAAAAGAAACTATATTAAAAATATAATAAAATCGTGTTCTGAAAAATTTCCGAAGGTGAACTATTTCCTTTAAAGGAAATAGTTCACCTTCGGAATTTTTTTCAGAACACGATTTTATTATATTTTTGAATACAGTTTCTTTTTTTATTTTCAAAAATGGTCCTACATCGCGCCAATTCAGGACAGAAGGTCGTAAATCATTAATGTTATGGTGTGCGTTATTGGTCTGCGCATGTTCCATGGCAGTGCTGGCACTTTCAGACGGTACGGTATATCATATATGCGCCGAATTCCTTCGCCAAAAAGTCAAATATCTTCGGCTGGAGAGTCTTTTTCAGTCAAGGAAACTTGCAGATAGGGGTTTCCCAACATGGCCTACAAAACAGCTATCTCAGTTTAAAACTAATGTTGAAGGTGAACTATTTCCTTTAATGGAATTAATTTTCCAAATTTGTATATGCAATTGCGAAACTTTTGTCATGCCGCGAAGCGGCGCGAAATTTTTCAGTTTTTGACTGTGGCTAGCCTGATTTTGACTGCTGCAATTTTGGGATGCCCAGTACCGTTCTAAAAACGCAAATATAGCATGCATTAGATTTCACGTCTGGGGGGGCAAAACATAGTTTGGCCCCCCCTTAAACAGGCTTGGGGGGACATGGCCCCGTTCGCCCCCCCCCCTGGATCCGCCCTTGCTCGTAGAAGAGTATGTATGCCTGAGCCTTTAGGACCTTGTCCAGGGTGACCTCGGCCACGCGAGTGTCGCTCACGTAAAACCAGCGGCCCGGCTCGGGCTCAGCGACTCCCGTTTCCGCATCCTCGTCTCCGGGGTCCGTCTGCGCCGCCTGCGCGCAAGCTAATCGGTAGGCGTCGTCGATGTACCGCGTCAGCCAGGCAGGGTTAACGGTGAGCCGATCACAGCGCCCTCGCACGCGCACGTAGGCCGAGTAGTGCCCGCTGGTGAGCAGGCCGCTGTGCTCCACCAGGCCGAACAGGGAGTAGAGAACACGCCGCTGCCGGCGGTCCATCTGCGGCAGGTCCTGGCAGATGGAGGAACAAAATAGTGTCAGGTCAAGCTGCTCGCTGAACATGACGTGATGGTTGATTTTGTACAGGTTGGAGCTGCCGACCTCGAACCGCTTCAGTTGGATGGTCAGCACCGGCGGCGGATTGTGGATCAACAACTGCTTACTGGCGTTGCTGTAGACAGTGCCGGCCGACTTCTCGTCTGACTTTCCAGACTTGCGGTGCTGGTTGCGCAGTGCCGTACAGTTGCGGCAGTCGAACTTATTGCTGCCTGTGAGCATCTCGGGCGCCGTGTACCCATTCAGGCTGGTGAACAGACTGCACTCGTCCGGTTTCGTCTGGTAGCGCGCCGCCAGCGTGGTCAACGCCCGGCACAGCCACTCGGAGGGTGCCAGGGGCGGGTCGTTCGCAGATGCTGGACCGTCCGGAGATGCCGGCTCACTGTCCACCATTGAACCATCCAGAGAGACTGGCTCACTGCCTGCGACTGGACCATCCGTAGACGCCAGCTCGCAGTCCGCCGCTGCCGCCGCTGGACCGTCCGGAGAGACCGACTCGCTGTTCGTTGCTGCTGGTGGGGGCTGTCGTGTCAGCTTTGCTTCGCTGACGGGCAGCGAGAGGTCGAGGAACGTCTTGAACCGGTGGGTGCGCGCCGTGCAGGCCTGGCAGACCACCAGGCTGATCAGCTGGCCGCCGAAGATGGTATCCACCGTAGTGTGCGAAACTTGCCGGCTCAGAGCTTCGAAGCGACGTTTCATCGGCTCGACTACCTTCTTGGGGTCCGCATTGGTCGACAAGCCCAGCGCGTACGTGAGGGACTTATTGTGGCGCTGGAGATCTTCCAGTCGCAGCTGTTCCATCAGCGTGCGTAGCAGCTGGTGTGCGTTTTGCTGGTCGTACCCGGTGAACTGACTCTCCCTCTTGGCAATGACTCGCAGCAGCTCACTCGGACTGATGGAGGCGTTGTTGCCAATGGAGTGCATCCGCTTCAGCAGGTTACACACCGAGGCCGTGAGCGGACCGCAGTCCGACAGCACCAGCTCCAGAGACATACCGTCCTCGTCTTTGACTTGAACCAGGTGTCCGGCTCGGCCGTTGAGGTTCAGATAGTGGGAGAGATGGTGGCACTGGCTGACGCACTGAAGGACCGAGTTGAGGTAGCAGGTGTTGCCCAAGTTCACCAGGCCCTTCACTTTGGTGAGAGTGTCTTTTTCAGGGAAGGATAGGCGCGATGAGGGTGGCTGCTGCCGTTGCTGCAGGGCCGGGCTCAACAATTGCGCCAGCGCTGCCTTAGCGCCGTCACTTCCACTCGACCCCTCACTGACCAACGATTCTTTTTGCTGGCGGCTTGAGTCGGGCTGTGTTGCCGTGGCATCTGCTCCGTCACCCAGACGGGTGATGTTATGCGTTCCTTGGGGTCTATGCGGGGTATCATTGACAGGAATGGTCAAAGATATAGAAGCTGCATTGCCTCTGATCACAGCCATTGACAAACGCTGCCAGAACCACCCGGGTTCTCGTCTGTCCCCGGTAGAAGTGGTGATACGCGCTCCCAGTTCCTGTATAAATACTCTGGTTGTTGGACCGCAAGCGCCGCCAGTCTCGAACGCGATGGGCTCAAACTGGAAGCGCCGAATGAGTTCGGAATATTTACGTGCGCTTCCGGTCTTCTGCTTCACCTGTTGCGGCTCCGGCAGTTATAGCGGCTGATGTCAGGTTCGTGGCAGCGTAGGTGTTCACGCATGTCGCGTCCCAGAGCAGTGATTGGCCACACGCGTAGGGAAACGCAGTCATTCCGTCTGGGCGCTTCCCGTCTCCTCTGTCGATGCCCGTGGGCTCCAAAATGGATGGAATGCCAGCAGTTTGCAGCGCACGCTTGATAATATCATTGAGGGCAGTGTGGCGGGGATATCTTCCTGCGCTCATACGACAAGTCAGGGCGTGGTACCTTTTGCAATCCGCCTGCATGCCGCAGCGGCATCGGTGGGCCTGGCAGACATCCGCGCCGACTCGCAGCGCGATGGGGATGCGGAGCGTTGTTTCGTTCAGCAGCGTGCCGAGGTTCGAGGAGGGGACTGCATGCAGCCACGCTCCGCTCTCCCGCGCTCCCGCCGCACGCAGTCTGGCCAGCCCTAACTGGTTGGCGCTTGAGAACAAGGCATCGCGAGACCTGTCAGCCAGGACTGAGTCCCAGGCGCGTTGGCGGATCGCATCGCCTCGCCAGCAGGCGCTTCTGCACCGTCTGCCGCTTGGTGCCAGTCATTGACGGCAAGCTGGCGTTCCTCCGACACACACGTCTTCATCTTGCCCGGAAGCATCGACGTGACGAGCTGCGCGCAGTGATGTATAGATGCGACGTAGCTTGGGAGCGCGATGTCTTGAGTGCGTCGGAGGCCTAGCCCACCGTATCTAGTGGGAAGAACAGCTTGGGACCAGCTGATGTCGTTGAAGTGAACGTTTGTCAGGGTGCAAGTAGCGGCTCTCAGAGTGTCGTCCAGGGGCTTCAGCAGGTCTTGTTGGCGGTAGATTGGTGCCGCACGAAGGAGATACTGTAATTTGGGGATCCACAAGCAGTTCGTCAGGAGGAAGAATGCTGAATGAGCATCCATGTGTTGAAGGCGGCCAACCATGCGATCCAAGTCCTCCCTTTTCGCTTGCATTACTGGCCTTGCGGCAGCTTCTGTGACCGGCGCTCCCAACATCATCACCTTGGATCTGTCAGCAATGGCAGCACCAGGAATCAGCAAGTGCAATTGCTGCATGCTTGTTACCTTCTGATGTCCAGAGCAGAATTCAGGCAGGATAATTTCGCACTTGGCTGTATTAATGTCAAGTCCAATGTCGGCCAGTTTCGGTATCAGACATTCCAGATCGTAGCATGACCCTGAGCATGAGTGCCGGGGACGCCACCAGATGTCTCTCGACAGCGGTGTACGGAGCGCCGTCCGTGGCAGCCGGCCGGCGGGAGCTGTGCTGCCGCTACTCAGGCCAGCCTGGCTCGCCGAGCCGGCGCCGCGGCCGTGGTCGGCCGTGGCTGCACCGGCGCGTCCAGGTGCGGAGGAGCGGGGGTCACCAGCAGCGCGCCGCCGTCCGACCCGCCGTGGGTGCCGCGCGGGGCGCCGTCACCAGCAGCGACGTGCACATCAGCCCTGGCGATGGAGGTGCGCTGACAGGGTCCGGGAGCGCTGTCTCACGCATGTGACGCTGACAAATGCGTCTGAAGAGGGCAGCCACCGGATCTCTGTGCGGGTGGAGGTCCGCCCTACAGACCGACCTGCGTCCGCCCGTGCCGCCTGCCCCGCCGCGGCCGAGCGGTGCCTGCTGAGGCCGCCACGGCTGACACGGCACCAGTCCCGGCGGACGGAGCGGGGTCAGAGGAGGGACGCGACTATATCACCGAGCCGGACCCTACGGATCGCGCACATCAACCCACGCTCATTGATGCCGTCACTTGATGATGTCATCGATATCGTAACAAGAGAGAAGATCGACGTTCTGTGCGTGTCGGAAACATGGCCGCGACCGAGTGTGGAGGACAACTTTTTGATAATACCCGGATACAACCTTGCCAGGCAGGACCGTGCCAAAGGAAGAGGAGGTGGGACATGCATCATCTACAGAAACACTCTTACAGCGGAAAAACTCAGAGTGCCGACCGCCGGTTCGGAACTGGAAACCTTGTGGTTGAGCTTCGGCCGCTGTCAGCGCGTAGTGATCGGTGTCGCGTACCGTCCGCCGCGGGGTGCTGTCAACCCGCAGCTGGACGATCTGAGAAACCAACTGGCGCATCTGTTGGGACACGGTCGATCCGTATATCTGCTCGGTGACCTGAACTTTGATGTTTTGTCGCTGCACAAACCGGGTGTGGCTAACTATCTGCAAATGCTGACCGATATACATCTTAAACAGATTGTTCTAGAGCCCACGCACAAAGATGGTTCACTCCTGGATCACATTGTAATACCTGAGACAGACGCAGACGTGACGGCGCGAGTTGTGCCCTTTCATTCCAGCGGTCATGATTTAGTGATGGCCGATGTGCGAGTGGCGCTGCGTTGCCACAGGCCTACAGAAATCAACGTCCGCTCGACGCGCAACTTGGACCAGAACGCACTGTGTTTGGATTTACTTTTGGCTGACTGGTCCGAATTGTATGATGCTGATGATGATGTAAATGTCATGTGGCACAGCTTCCTCGAAGTTTGGCGTCCGGTAATCGAGAAGCATATGCCGCTCGTCTCAATCAAAGTGCGACACCGTCCATGCCCCTGGCTAGAGGAGGATCCTGATGTGCGGGCATGTATGAGGGAGCGCGATTTGGCGAGAACAGATAGGGATGCGCACAAAAACACTCCGCTGGGAGAGGACACCGGGGCGGAATATAGACGGGCACAAAAACACTCCGCTGGGAGAGGACACCGGGGCGGAATATAGACGGGCACAAAATCACTCCGCTGGGAGAGGACACCGAGGCGGAATATAGACGGGCACAAAAACACTCCGCTGGGAGAGGACACCGAGGCGGAATATAGACGGGCACAAAAACACTCCGCTGGGAGAGGACACCGAGGCGGAATATAGACGGGCACAAAAACACTCCGCTGGGAGAGGACACCGAGGCGGAATATAGACGGGCCCGCAATGCCGCTAAAGCTGCTCAAAGCCGAGCACGGTCAAATTTCTTTATGACAAGCTACCGGTACTCGAAACCTGGACTGACTGATGATCTGGACTGATATCCGCAAATTTTTAATCGCATCGAAACGGGACAGTAGCACCGCTACGAGCACAAATTCTACCGTATGGGCTGACCAACTAAATCAACATTTTGCTTCTGTTGGCCCCAGCATTGCATCTTCGCTGGAGGCGGCTGCGGCGGCTGGGCAGCGGCTGACACCGCGCCCGCCGCGCGTGGTCAGCGGCGCGTTCCGCGTGCGCCCGGCAACGCTGTCAGAGTTGTCGTCCGCACTCAACCGAATGAACAGTACTAAATCCAGCGGTGCTGACGGCATTACAGTGGGCATGCTGATGCACACATTTCCAGTGATCGGTCCCCATCTTTTACATATAGTGAATGGAACTATCCGGACCGGGAAATTGCCGGATGACTGGAAGGAAGCTATGGTAACGCCCCTTTTCAAGTCGGGTGATGCCACCGATGTCAACTGTTTCCGGTCCGTGTCTGTTCTGCCAACGGTGTCCAAACTAGCGGAGTGGGTGGTATGTGATCAGTTGGTAGATTATCTCACCTCGCATGTCGTCATCTGTCCGGAGCAGCACGGATTTCGCAGGGGTCATTCCACGGAGTCTGCTATGCTCGACGCTGTCCAATTTATAATTTCGGAAACCGACAAGGGGAGAGTAGTATCAAACATCGCGGCCGACACGTCCAAGGCCTTTGCCAGCGTCGAGCATGGTAGGCTCCTGGAAAAGCTTGGCTGGTACGGGGTGGACAGCCACTGGTTTTCCAACTGGTTAAGTGATAGGAAACAGCTCGTTAAATGCGGCTCCCGACATCTCCCTGTTTCACACGGGGTGATTCAAGGCAGCACACAGGGCCCAGTCTTGTTTTTGTTGTTCACAAATGATGTTGCCTCCCACTTGGCTTGCGATAAAATCGTAATGTATGCTGACGATTCTCAGTTTCGGAACAATGCGGACAAAAATGATCTAGATAATCATAAACTTAAAATAGAGAACATGCTTTCCACCGTTCAGATCTGGTACGACCAGAACAGTCTAAAGGTAAATCCGGCCAAAACTGAGATGATGATTTTTGGTATGCCAAAGCAAGCAAGTGCAGGCGACATCACTGTGAACTTCGCTGGTGCACAGGTGCGGCTGACCACAAAAATGAAGGTGTTGGGCGTAACACTTGATCCCGAGTTAAGGTGGGAGGACCACATCTCGACGGTGATTAGAAAATCTTACGCTACTTTAGCCTGCCTCGCTAAGTTTGCTAATAAGTTACCCACCGCAGTTAAGAAGCTCATTGTCGAGACATTGGTCTTCCCACACACCATTTCCTTCACCGTTAGAAAAAGGTGCTGAACCATGCGGCTCAAACTGTTACCTCCTCAAGGCGTAACGAGCATGTCACACCTCTTTTTGAGGAGCTCAATTGGCAGAGACTGGAAAAATTCATTTTGGAGAAGGATATTGTGACCATTCATAAGATTCGGAATGAGGAAACATATTCAGCAAATTTAAAGGCTTTAGTGGAGTTCCGAGCAGAGGTTTCAGCACGCAGCACCCGGACCGTCGAAGCTGGTCAGCTGCATCTTCCTAAAGTGCGCACCGAACGCGCTCGACGCTTCTTCATGTACCGCGCTGTTGCTAGTTGGAACGGAGCGACACCAGCCGTGCGTGAGGCACCAACTGCTAGAATGTGTGGGAGGAACGTCAGAGCGGGGTCCTAGACACTGTGCAGCTTTAATTGATTGTATGACCTCATTACACTATGTGTGACGTTTTATAGCCATTCTTGTCGTTTATCTTCATTGCAGACTTTTGTCACGATGTATTTTTATCGTCGCCCATTTGCGTTTTTTTTTCTCTTCATAATAGTCGCCTTGCTTTTGGTTTTAGGAGGGCATGTAAGGTGTGATGTATGTACTTGTCTAAATTGCATTTTATTAGCGCGGTGACCTATGTACAACTGACTTTACAACATAACAGCCACTATGCGGACGTTGTAACGAAGCTTAAATAAAATAAATAAATACGGTGGCGACTTCACCACCGATTGCAGCAGCGTCGAGGTACCAGGAGTTGAAGACGGATGTGATGTCTCTGGCAGCGTCGTCTACAGCGAGGGAGAATATGGCCGGTCCACACGGGTCTCCCTGCTGCAAGCCGGTGGAGGACTGAATAGTCGCCGTACCAAAGGATAATGGAGTTGGCTCGGAGTAAGCTTGCCACAGCAAACGATACAGTGACGGTATTCGCCGTCTGACCACGCGAAGAAATCGATCGCGACGCACCGTGTTAAAAGCATTGCGCATATCAATTTTCACCAAGACTTCATCACTGCCTAATGTCTGCATAAAGTGCCTGGCGGCATGGACAGCTGCCTCGTACCCGCCGGCAGTTCCATAGCCTAGCTGGACTGGACGCAGTTCTTGACCAAGCTCTTGATAGATGGGCTTCAGTCCGACTTTGGTGGCGAGCCGCCGGTACACCGAGCCGACTGCGATGGGTCTCAGGCCTCCGTCGCTCTTCCGGAGCGCAGTCAGTGAAGCGCCGTAAAATGTGTTCCTTGCGCAGGCGGGCATCTGTCCGTTCAGAGCTCGGTTTACCAGCGAAGTAAGCGCAGCAGTTAGTCGTACGCCGGCCTCTCCAGCAGCTTTACCCGTCAGGTCCTTCAGATGTGCGGGACGGAGTCCATCTAAGCCAGCGCTAGAGCCAGGGTCGAAGGCGCCGATTGCTGCTAAGATGTCTACATCCGTCGCCTCCACCGGCAGCTCCGTCTGGTCGTCCGGGGCAGGCGGCAGGTCCAGATCCGCGGGAGCGCTGGGGTGCTTCAACTTCAGGCTGGCGATGGCTTCATCGGAGGCGCTGACTATTTCGTCGCTTGAGGTGAGCAGCCTGATGGCACCCTTGACGTCTCTGTCCGAAAGCTTGGCTCCCACACGTCTCCTCAGCAGGTCCCCGGCGGGCTGGGTCCGCTGGCGCTCTCGCGCACGCACGGCTGGCTGTGGGTCCGGCGGCTTGGGCTCGGGCAAGCTCATATAGTCGACAATTTGGCGCTTGATCTTCGTTGTAAAAAACACTTCATTCTTCCCGGGGTTTACGAGCTGGCACGGACAGGGCATAGTACTGAAACTTGAATAATTTAGACCACAATACAATTTAGCGTAGTGTCTGTGAAAGTTTGTGCCTGATAGAAAATTTCATTTTCTGAGTTTCTTCTTACCAAATATTTATTTTGGTTGTTTTTGTATTTAATTATTTAATTGATTCATAAATTATGTTGTTTATTTCTTACTTTCTCCATCAGCTATGACTTCGGTAGTAGTTGCCAGTTTTGTTCTCCATCGGAAAAGCCCAGATATTACCAAATATCTGGGCTGATATCTGGCCTCTAGTCCCAAATGATACCAGAGAACTTGACTGGAACTTGGCAGTTAGCATGATTGTTCATAATATAACCTGAGCAGGAGATATAGATAAAGCTTAAAGGAAATAGTTCACCTTCAACATGTTTTTTTTTTAACTGAGATAGCAGTTTTGTAACCCGTGTTGGGAAAAAAAATCTGCAAGTTTTCTTGACCGAAAAGACTCCCCAGACAGATATATTTGATTGTTTGGCGAAGGAATGCGGTGCTTACGAAAGAATGTGGTGCTTACGATAGCCTGGGCAGAGGCTATACAATCAGCCAACCAGCTTGCAACTTGAGTTGGGCGCCTTATACTGTGCTAGCAAGCGAACCGCCGGCCGCGGCCCACCGACCGTCCGGCCGGTCTGAGGCAGGTCCAGGTCCAGAGATCCATAACCCTGTTCAGATCTGTCCCTCAGACCTGCCACTTCTCTAATGCGAGTCTATCCTTACGCTACTACTTTCAAATCAGATTGGCTGAAACATTGTTTTTTCATGCACGTGATGTGAGGACCCTGGCTCAGAGAGTTCAGAGTATGTATATAGTTTTGATAAAACCAGTAAAACGTCTTTTTGGGCGAGGACCGAGCGGGCGCGGTGTGGCAAAGGCGTTTTGCTGACCTATTAAATTGTTCATGATCTCCTTTCTCGAATCAGCCAAAAGGGAGTACGTCCTTAGCGCTGCATTGCGTCCGCGTATAAATTAATTACCGAGCGGGCGAGAAGCGCCCATGAGGTTTCTCGTCAACTTACTAGACAAATTTGCATTTAAACCGGCCCGACCCGGCCCGACCCGGCCCGACACGGCCCGAACCGGCCCGACACGGCCGTGCAGACGCTTTTCGGAAGCTAATAACTTTGCAACCACTGTTCCGATTGAGATCGGGTTTTCACCATTGGATAGGACCATACAATCAATTTTGATTTTGGTATGGTGCGTTCAGAAAGGGGTGGTACTACAGCGCGTGGCACATGCAAACGTCGAAATGAACACAAATAATTATTGATCAAAAATGGCTTGATTTATTTAAGCATTAATTTATACGATGAAGCACGCAGCGCTCAGGACGTACTCCCTTTTGGCGGATTCGAGAAAGGAGATCATGAACAATTTAACGCTATTAGTGGCAGGGGGAGGAGCAGATTCTGCCCACTCCTCGTGTTTTCTCAAATATCTCCAAAATGGCTGGAGGTAGGCTTCTGAAATTGTCTGACCTTTCCTAAAACTAGTCTGGGCAGATTCTCTGAAAATTTAAAGACGATAGTTTGAACAGGGGCGGTTCCGTATTTAGAAAGGTTCGGATCGGAAACTGTGTTTTAGCGTGTACATTAGGGTGTTCCACTGTTACATGGTGAAATTTGAATGCATATGATTAAGCCATATCGCTCTTCCCCTGCTTACTTACAAACTTACAACAAACTACTTACAAACCTTACAAACTGGATTAAAAAGCACAAACTCACATGTATTGCTCAACATTTACTGGTCGCGCACATTGAACACTTTGAACAGCTCACTACTCTCAAGCCAGCACAATGGTACCTTACGCCTCTTATGACTCAGTTAATGGATTCAAGCTCACATTTTTGCAGAGTAGGTGACAAACAGGCCTATATCTTTCGAACATCATAGGACGAGCAAGCAGCCTGTGTGCGCTTCAGCATCATCTGGCGCTGATGGTGGACGACCCGAAGGAGAAATTGCTTTTGACTTTCGTCTTTGACCGAGCTGTTGAACCTCTTTATGAGGGCAATGACCCTTTCAGCGCTGTCGTAGACGACTTTCAGAGCTTTGACCCTCTTCTTGACTGTCTCATTTTTAATCAGGTCCTGCACATCATCAACATCCGAATCCGTCAGCAGATGGAACAGGTCCTTACCCCGAGAGGTGACGAAGCTAGGTAGAGTTGTCGCTTCAGTGAAGCATGCCCTCTTTCCGTCCAGCCTTTTGAGCATTTCCGTGATCCTGGCTTTGACAGCTGCTCTAGCATACGGTTATTTTCTTCTTCTTCAACGCGCTCGTCAAAGAAGGTCAGAGAAACCAGATCTTCCGACAGATACCAAAGATGCCGCGAGAAGGCCTTCGTGACCACCGAGGCTAGCATGTGATCCGGGTACCTCTGCATGATCTTCATCAAGTCATTGTCGTTCTTTGGAGCGTATAATGGAATGGTACCTTCGTGCCAGTGCTTGGTGTAAACCAAGCTGACGAAGAGCGCCACTTTATAGACGCCGCTTGCGATGGTGTGAGTCAGATCCAGCTGGTTTCCGAAGAGGACGATTTTGATAGCGTAGATAGCCTTAGCCATCCACCTAGCGTGGTGATAGGCTCCAGGGGATCGGAAGCGGAATTATCTCTGGCCAGAAATGTTTCCTCCCAGAAAG